>JABUQX010063829.1:40000-45669 GCA_015478945.1 Trachelipus rathkii
AAGAAAGCAGGCTTAAGGCGGTCGATCGAAACGACTTCTGTGCGTGTGGACGCTGGATCATGAAGAATTTCTCCTTCCAAAGTATCACAGGAAAAGGTCCATCGTACTTAGGTTGGAGAGCGGTGCGGTGGTAGTCATGTCGAACAAAGACATGAGTGCAGGAAAAAAGGTCCTTAGGGATATAGGAATGCACCTTGTTGGACGAGAAGGAGTTTGGTTCTCCACGACGAAGCACAGCGCCCTCAAGCGAGTAAGATAATCAAGCGGTCGGCTGTAGAAGAGGAGAGACTGTGATAAGAAGTCACGCGGGAAAGAACGAAGAGGAGACCAAATACACTAACTTCATCAGTCCGAACAGTGCAGATCCTGCTTTAACAGCGGAGCCGAATGCCAAAGCATACAAAAAGGGAGCGTCAGTCCATTTTCCGGATTGGGCCTGAGCTAGAAGGGAAGCCCTTGTAGCTTGACGGCGAAACGCTCAATAAGGCCGTTCGCTTTGGGTTAAAAGAAGTCGTGTGAATCTTCTCTGAACCAAGAAGATTCATCAAATCTTTCCATAAGAAGGTTCAAAAGGTCTACCTTGTCGTTGTGACAGCAAGCGGCACACCAGAGCGCGAATCCAATGAGCTAACGAAAGCTTTAGCTTATGGATTCCGCGTTGGCTACAGAGAGAGGGGATAGCCCTCGGTCCAACGTGTGAACACGATCTATACCCGTAAGAATGTATTTTCTTACCGCGGGAAGGGAGGAAGATATCCAACAATGTCGATGTGTGACACGTTCAAAGCGAGCACCAAGGGGTAAGAAAGTGCCTAGCGGGGAACTTGGTGTGACGGTGGACCTTTGAACGCTGGCAGGGAAGACAATGTGCGACACCATATGATTGCTACGTCGGCATTGACTCAGGGCCCACAAGCAAAACGAGCTGTCACCAGTTTGTGTGAAGCCTCAATGCCAAGGTGGGAAAGCGAGTGAAGATTGAGGAAGACAGTTACGGAACGATGCTGGTACGAAAGGACGAGGAGAACCCTGAGACACGTCACACAGAAGTCTCTATCTGCTATCCCAGGGAGTTGGAGCCACTCTAGCTTGAGAGAAAGATGTCTTGTAGAAGTGTAGGATCTTGCGTTAGTCCTGGCACATTGCCATAGCGTTGTAGTCGATGTTGGGTAAGGCTTAAATCGCGTCGATTTCAATGTAGAGAGACGCGTCACAGTGAAGTTGGTCCTACACCGATGGGAAAATATGTCCTGACATCAGGTGGTGAACTGTGAGAATACTCAAGGTGACGACTCTCGAGGAGAAGTGGCCTTCTGTTTCTGGAGACCATAGCGCAAGTGTTGTGATCAGTGAGCATGTGGAACTCACGACCCTCAAGAAAAGTAGCGGAAATGACGGACGGCGAGATGCATCGCAAGTAACTCCCTCCCGAAAGCACTGTAGCGTGTCTCAGGAGGTTGCAACTTGCGAGAGAAAAAGGCGAATAGGAGACCACACTCCGTTCAGGTGCTGCTGAAGAACACCTCCCAACAGCGAAATCGGAGGCTTCTACCTGAACTCTGGTCGGTGCTGAGTTGGGGGGTGAACTAAGAGAGTGGCAGAAGCGAGTGCTTCTTTGGATAGCCCTTTAAAAGCAGCAATAGCTAGCTTTCGTCCACGTTTCGTAGAACTGCCATCGGTGCTTGGGCGGATGAGAGCGGTGAGGGGTCGAAGAATATCAGCGCCCGATTTAAGAAAACGATGGTAGAAGTTAAGCATGCCGAGGTACTGACGAAGCTGCTTCTAGAAACAGGCCTAGGGAAGGTGCGAATGGCCTCGACGCGCTCTGCAAGAGGACAGATACCATCAGCGGAGACAGTATGTCCTAGAAAGGTAAGAGAGGAGGCACCGAAAACGCACTTTGCCGGGCTGAGACGCATGCCACATTCGTCCAACCTGGCAAAGACGGCACGTAGATGTTGCTCATGCTCGGCAGGAGAAGAGGAAGATATAAGGAGGTCATCGAGGTAAGCAAAGGCGAAAGGGAGACCTCTAAGAACGTCATCGATGAAGCGTTGGAAAGTTTGAGATGCGCTCCTCAAGCCAAACGGCATCCTGGTATACTCAAAGAGGCCAAAAGGAGGTGATGATGGCCGTCTTCGGTTATGTCCCTCTTCTGCAACGGGATTCTGGTGGTAGGCTTCTGACAAGATCCAGTTTACTAAAAATGGATCTACCAGCCAGATTAGAGGTGAAAGACTGGATGTGCGGGACCGGGTAGCGATCTGGTATCGTACAAGCGTTCAGAGCCCTAAAATCTCCCACAGGCCTCCAATCAGAAGCCAACCTTAGGATCATTGGAGGGAAAGACATGAACTTTTTGGAAAGGGCGGAACGATACCCGAGTTCGAGCAATGTGCTCAAACTCCGCCTTGGCTGCCTTGAACTATATCAGGGGGCAGACGCCGACAGAATTAGCGAAGCAGGAGAGCCCGAGTCCTCTATATGGTGAGCGTACAAGAATGTTGAACAGGAGAGATAAGAAGAACAGGGGTTCAACAACTCCGGGAAATCCTGCTGCAAGATTGACAAGAAAGGAGAGACATCAGAAGAGGAGCAATAGCAGAGATGCCTTTAGAACAGAAGAAACTACGGTACCTGCAGAAGACAGAGACGTACAACCGTCAACCAATCTCCTGTTTCTTAGATCGACAATAAGGTCGAAATGTGACAGGAAATCAGGCTCCCAAAATGGGTTGGGTCACGTCAGCAACCACGAATACAGGGGAATTGAAGGCGGAGAGAAAGGTCTAAGGTGCACAAGCGCTCACCGCAATACGCGTAAAGGGCCCGACAGAAGAGGAAACAGCAGCTTCTGGTAGCGATCTCGAGGTAGAAAAAGAATACAAGCTCCGTTGTCGAAAGGTAGAAGAGGGGTTGGGTAAACCTGTCAAAGCGCAAGGACATCTGAGAACGAAAGAAGGTGAAGAGAAGAACAGAACGGAGGGTGGCCAGCTGGATCCACCGCCTTTTATGGACAGCTGGCTAGGGGTTTCCCGAAAGTGCAGGTTGGTTGCACTTTTCCGCCTCAGTCCAAACCGTGGTGGTAAAAACAATATCCATTTGGATATTGCTGAGAACCTGGGGTGGGAGAACGGTCAGAGAAGCGATGGGATCGAGAGTCCCTTTGAGACCGTAGCATGGCGGAGATGGACTCTAGCTCCGCCTTGATGTCTAGCCATGCCATGTTCCAAAGTCGAAAGACGGGTCTCTATACCCGAAAAACGGGAGGAAACCAGGGGTCGTGAGAGGCCCTGGAGATGGACCGGGGTACGAGGGGATGGGGCGGTACAATTCCGATAAGAGAAGAAGACAGCGCCGGAAGAGTAACCGGAGAGACAAGAGGGGAAGGTGAGAGAAGATATAGGGAGAAGAAAGCGAAGAAGACGGGAGAGGCAATGAAGCAGGAGGAAAAGGAAGTGCCTGAGCTGCAGGAGAAAAGGAAACAGACACAGGAGCAGCGATGGCAGAAACAGCGGGAGCATTAGAGTTGAAGAAGCGTATAAGACCATCGGCTCTCTCTGCACCTCCTGAAGGGAAAGTTTTGGGTCCATCGATGCGAGGAAATACTGTAGCATCTCGGCAGTTTCCTGGATAAAGAGAGTGCATGCAAAACTGCTGTCCTGTGTAGTATGGGGTCCACTCACTCAGAAAAGAGAGCATCTGCACCAGGAGATCAGAAGTCTTCTGATCTCCTAATGAGGTGCCACGTAAGAGCTCTTCGTACTTGGCCTCATGAGAAAGGGCCATGCGGGAGATCAAGAGGGTACGAAGATCTGAGTAGGGGGTAGAAGAAGCGGACAAGGTAGGGATGGAATCCCTAATGCGGAGGGATACATCCTCAGGCAGGAAGGACAAAACCGTACTGTACTTGGTCGCCTCATCACTGATAGTACGGAGGATGCCATCTACTAGTGAAAACCATGTTTCAGAATGGTGAGGGTAGAAAGGAGGGAGACGAAAGTGGTGAGGGGGTTGAGGATGGGTGTCGTCGTTAGTCTCCACCATGACGAGGGCTGGAGAAGAAGGTAAGAGAAAAGAAATGACGAAGAGAGAAGGATAAGGGATAGGAAAACCACAGCACTAATACTAGAAAAAGTAAATAATGCAAAAGGTGGCAGCGCGAAAATAAACCTAACTATTTGTTTCTGGCGGAACTTTTCTATTTAAAGACGAAACTATTTTGCTTCCAGTGGTACTTTTCTGTTCTCGATATATGACACGTATATATATAAAATTGAAAATTATAAAAATAGTTATATATAAAAATGTTATCACAAATAATAAAATAAAATGGTAAAAATAAGTAATAATAATAATAATAAATGATAATAATAATAATAATAATAATAATAATAATAATAATAATAATAATAATAATAATAATAATAATAATAATAATAATAATAATAATAATAATAATAATAATAATTAGTAATCCCTGAAAAGTTGGTAATTGTTGCACTGGCAACCAGGACGGTCCTCCTTCAGTGACTGGCCTATGGATGGGGTCCAACGCTGCTTTGAAGCTGCGCACGAAAATTTGGTAGGCCCGTAGCTGTGGATAAATAGTTTGGCTGGGTGTTGGAGCCTACTTCCACATGGTTGAGCTTCAAGTCACCGCAAGGTCACCACTTTGTTTGTGGGATTACTGTTGAAAGTTAAATGTTAGTGGTATAACCAAAAGATTTGAGTACAAGACTTTGATTGGCAATGTTGAAATTGTATTCAGGCAAATAAGTAACATAGTACCTGGGAAATGACAAGTAGAAGTCTGGAAAATACTGAAAAATAAAAATAATCTAACAATAAATTAACACAAATAGAATTTTATAATTACTGTAAATTAAATTTAGTTACCAATAAAATGTTAGTCTTATTAGATTGGCCTATTGTTGACCTACATTAAAATTGACAAGAAATGTAGTGGCCGAAAATAAATCGAACGTAGGTCGCCACCATGAAGGTGGCTTAGAAAAAATAATAGGCCTTATATATGCTCAACCTAAGGTTGGCTACCTTGAGATAAGACTACTAAGCATTATATAGTATAATATATACAAGAAAATATCGATATATAACTGGCACTTCAAGGGTACCAACATTCATCACTATTAATTTTATCGATTAATAATATTTAATAAATAAAATCGCACTTGACTAGTTTCAACTCACAGCATGGCAAATAAGATGTAGATTCACTCGCTTTACAAGCTTTGAATAATCATAAATTTATAATAAAAATCCATAAGCATAAAGAAGCTTGCAAACGTTTGAGTCATGCGAATAAATTGCGGTAGAGATGAGATGAGGAGGCTACTTTTCAAAAAATATTGCAGATTGCTTTCCGCCATAGTGAGAAAATAGTGTTCGTTAATAAACTCCGCTTTTGCATTTGCGTGCTATGTTGGTAAAATTCGACCTGACCTCATCACTCAACTATATATATATATTATATTACTATATATATATATTATATATATAATATATAATATATTATATACTATATAATATATATTATATATATATATAATATATATATATTATATATATATATATATAAATATAAGTATATTATATATTATATATAGATATATATATTATATATATAATATATATTATATAATTAT
>JABUQX010063830.1:12500-16706 GCA_015478945.1 Trachelipus rathkii
ATAATATATATTAATATATATATATATATATATATATACCCCAAAGGAGATATTATATATATATATAATATATATATATATATCTTAAACTGGGAGAGTGTTAGCAGTTTTAAAATTGATAATATTGATGATATAACCTATCTCTGTGTTGATCCCTGTTTGACCCTTGACCGGAATGTGACTTCTTCTGAGAAGAGATTATTCTTCTAAAGTTGGAGCATCGTTTAAGCTCATTGTGGTCTGGTGGTAAAACACTTGAATAACTTAGCCTGGGCTCGGGTTCGAAACCCAAAGGAAGAGATTTATGATATCTACATAATATTAAACTGCGAAAGAGTCTTCAGTTTTAAAATTGATAATGATAATTCACTCTCTGAATAGAAGCCTGTTTGACCCTTAACCCGAGTGTGAGAGGGGAGGCTCTTTCAAAATTCAAAAGTGACTAAGAAGAGAGTATTCTTTTAAAGTTAAAACCTCATTTTACCTCATCGTGGTCTGGTGGTAAAACACTTGCGCAACCACGCCAGAGCTGTGGTTCGTAACCCACAAAAAGAGATATTCATAATATGATAATGTTGATGATATATATATATATATATATTTATATATATATATATATATATATATATACTATATATATATATATATATATATATATATATTATCATATATTATTACATATATATATATATATTATCGTATATATATATATATATATATATATATATTATATATATATATTATATAGTATATATATATATATATAATATACTATAATACATATAGCAAGCCCTAAGTATAACATTTGTAAAACTTTTAAAAATTTGTATTTGCGTTTATACTTTTGTCATTATTTATGTTAGAGAAATTTGTAACCTAAGTTCAAGCTGAAAAGTATAAAAGGCTTGATCAGCTTACTTATTTAGCCAGTCTCTCCCACATACTCGTCACAAGCAGTTGGACTCACTTGCTTGCTTCAAGAAGAAAATTACGAATTATAAAGAAACTTACCAAGCCAAAAGAAAGAATCTTAATAATGGGGAGACTGTTATAATTTCTATTTATTAAATAAAGCATCAATTGTTTTACGGATTTTTATATTAACATCCAATTCATATAGTGGGCCTACTCTCAAGTTTACAAAGAACTAAAAGAAAAGAAATGAAGAAACAAATAATAACACATTAAAGAACTTATTAGGCCCCCTATATATTGGTGAACCCGGAATAGAACACCCATAACTTCAATCAACGCCTTCTAAAAAACACAATGAAGAAAAAGAAAAAACTACAATAATACAAAATCCCAATCAGAACACTCGGAGAAAATGACTCAAGCAAACGAACATTATCAATACGAACTTCAATTTTCATTTCTAATTTTTGCGATTATTTGTTTTCATCTATCAAACTCTCACAGTTCGCGATTCATTGTCAGACATGCAAACTTCTTTAGGTATGGATTTCTTTCATCATTTTAAGTTTGGATTATGGGCAGAAACTCATTTTTGGAATTCCACTACGAACTTTGATTCCTTTTCGAATTCTAAATGGTTCTGTGACCGCTCCCTTTTATGTATGAAGAAATTTTTCAAATAAAGGACCTAAATTTCAAGCAACTTCGCCTCTACATATGTAACTTCCTTTACGGTATGGATTTTTCTTCATTTCAAGTTTGATTATGGGCAGAATTCATTTTAGTATTCCTACGAACTTTGATTCTTTTCGATTCTAATGGCTCTGTGACCGCTCCTTTTATGTATGAAGAATTTTTCAAATAAAGGACTAAATTTCCAAGCAACGTCGTCCTATATAATATGTCAAGCAATGTTTTCTCCTCGTCACTACGCTTTGAAAAGCTTTTAACGTGCGCATTGGTCAAACATGGATACATTAGAAACGCTTTATACTGGACCTTTCCTTGGATTACGGTTCGATCGATGTGGCCTACTTAACTTGTGAATAACTCAATTGTTTTATATCAAGAATTATGTATAAACATTTTTGTATTTTTATGCATTTAAATCAAGCATATTTGTTTATATCCGTTAGATATAAACAAACATAAAAACATTTAAATGCATAAAAATACAAAATGTTTATACATAATTCTTGATATAAAACAATTGAGTTATTCACAAGTTAAGTAGGCCACATCGATCGAACCGTTGAATCCTAGGAAAGGTCCAGGATAAGGCGTTTCTAATGTATCCATGGTTTGACCAATGCGCACGTAAATAGTTTTAGCTGTAGTTACGAGAGAAACATTGCTTGACATATATATAGAGACGACGTTGCTTGAAATTTAGGTCCTTTATTTGAAAAATTTCTTCATACATAAAAGGGAGCGGTCACAGAACCATTTAGAATTCGAAAAGGAATCAAGTTCGTAGTGAATACAAAAATGAATTTCTGCCCATAATCCAAACTTAAATTGATGAAAGAAATCCGTAAAGGAGTTCATATGTAGAGGCGAAGTTGCTTGAATTTAGGTTCTTTATTTGAAAAATTTCTTAATACATAAAAGGGACACAGAACCATTTAGAATTCGAAAGGAATCAAAGTTCGTAGTGGGATTCCAAAACATGAGTTTTCTGAATAATCCAAACTTGAATGATTGAAAGAAATCCATACGTAAGGAAGTTTGCTATGTCTGACATGAAATCTCGAACTGTGAGAGTTTTGTGATTAGACTGAAAAACAATAATCCCAAAATAGACAATGAAAATTGAGTTCGTATTGATAATGTTCCGTTTGCTTGAGTCATTTTCTCGGAGTTCTGATTGGGATTTTGTATTATTGTAAGTTTTTTTTCTTTTTCTTCATTGTGTTTTTTTTAGAAGGCGTTGATTGAAGTTATGGGTGTTCTATTCCGGGTTCACCAATATATAGGGGGCCTAATAGGTTCTTTAATGTGTTATTATTTGTTTCTTCATTTCTTTTCTTTTAGTTCTTTGTAAACTTGAGAGTAGGCCCACTATATGAATTGGATGTTAATATAAAAATCCGTAAAACAATTGAAGCTTTATTTAATAAATAGAAATTATAACAGTCTCCCCATTATTAAGATTCTTTCTTTTGGCTTGGTAAGTTTCTTTATAATTCGTAATTTTCTTCTTGAAGCAAGCAAGTGAGTCCAACTGCTTGTGACGAGTATGTGGGAGAGACTGGCTAATAAGTAAGCCTGATCAAAGCTTTTATCCTTTTCGCTTTGACTTAGGTTACAAATTTCTTCTAATCCTAAATAATGACAAAAGTAATAAGCGCAAATACAAATTTTTAAGTTTCACAAATGTTTATACTTGGCTTGCTATATTTTATATATTATATTATATATAATTATATATATATATATATATATATATAATATATATCATATATATATATTATATATAGTATATATATATAATATATGTATATATGTTATATATATATATATATATATATATATATATATATATATATATTATATATATATTATATATATATATACTTATATATATAGAATAATATCATCACATTTTATCATATTATGAATATCTCTTTTTTCGGGGTTACGAACCAAGCTCTGGCGTGGTTTGCGCAAGTGGTTTCTACACCAAGACACGATTGAGGAGAAATGAGGTTTTAACTTTAAAAAGAATCTCTCTTCTTAGTCCTTTTTGCAATTTGAAAGAGCCTCCCCGCTCACACTTGGATTAAGGGTCAAATCAAGACTCCACTCAGAGTGATTATCATTATCAATTTTAAACTGAAGACTCTGTCGCAGTTCAACACCGCTGCAGCTCCAGAAATCTCTTCTTTGGTTTCGAAGTTGAGCCCAGGCGTAATTATTCAAGTGTTTTACCACCAGACTCACAAATGAGCGATTAACGATGCTCCAAACTTTAGAAGAATAATCCTCTCAGAAGAAGTCACATTCCGGTCAGGGGTCAAACAGGATCACACTGAGATAGGTTACTATATAATATATTATACTTTCAAACTGCTCACTCTCCAGTTTATGCTTATATTAATTAATTATATATATATATATGTCTATATTATATATATATATATATATATATATTAATATCAGAGGCAGGTGTAGTATAATCTATATAGATATTGATATTTTAATATCTCCTTTGGTGTGGGTTTCAATCCCAAACATCGCGTTGTTATGAAAGTGTTCACCACAAATGCTAATGTTTTCTAAGGGCAGGGC
>JABUQX010063831.1:0-30802 GCA_015478945.1 Trachelipus rathkii
AGAATTGAATCTCACAAAGTTATTTCTATCCATCAGTGAGAATAAAAAATCGGAAAGATTAAGACGAGAGGCAATCCAGAAGTCCAAAAGTGGAGTAGAGATTGGAATAATGTAAAGTTAAGAAAATGAGGAGTGTGCCGTTCTATTCGGACAACGAATAGATAGGTAATAGAGGAGAGAGTGAGTGCGAGGTGGGAGAAGATCATTTAATGATATAAGTAGTAATAATAAGTAAGGAGATACAGATCAAGTAATCCTGATATACTTAGAAGGAATAACATCACCATATATTAGTATTATAATGAATAAATAGAATAAAGAAGCGCCCCAAATCATAAACGAACACTGATTAAATAAATGAAAATTGAAGCGATTTGAAAAAACCTATAAGAAATATAAATGATATAAGCAAAAGAGAAAGAAAGATTTAAATACATAGCTACATACACAGAAGATGTGTTTACTGTAAGCCTTGTGATGAAGAAGTGACGAGTTCCGACAGATTATAAACTCGGTCAATAAATTCACTTTGGATTGTCAACAGTTACCGTCGCTAAACATTACTTCCAGACACCAAGAATTATCTACTTCACACGTAAGTTCATCCTAAGAGCAAGGAAAAAAAACCATAAAGATTCGAAGATGTAAGAACTTAGAAAATATATAGCACATCACCAGTAAAGAGGTCTTCTTCCATCGTTGTCACACGTATGTAAGAGTCTAACGGTACCTCAGGACTATTTCTGTGTAAGAGAGAGTTATCACTATAATGAATCTAAGAAGTGAGAAGGAACAATTGAGAAGTGGTTTTCAAAATATAATAGATCTGTGTCTTAGTGTATAGAATTACAAAAAAAGTTTAGAGAGCTTACAGGGCGATAGCTTTACTGAAAGTGAATCAAGAGCTGATTATATCTTTCGGATAAATAATGTCGTTGGAGTCTAATGAGAGCTTTCCTCCGAAGAGTCATGAGATTGGACGGCGAAAGAGAGTGCTAGTATTGATGAATATAAAGAATATAGTTTGAGCAAGGGGCGCGAGAGATTAGCCTTTTTAGTTTGGAGAATTAGCACACAGATGATTAAAGATTCCAGATCGAATAAGATAGAGGATAAGGCCAGGATTTACATATGAGAGTTGCGTAAATCAAAAGAAGCCATGTACAATAGCTAAGTGTGTATTCTCTAGTCATAAAAGAGATCATGGTAGCTCGAACGTGGATGGGGTTTTCAGGCGGAGCAAATTTATATTATATTTTGTAAATGAAAGCCAAGCTCATCTTGCTCGTCAGATATGAGTATCCCTGCAACTCGAAATAATTATTTCATTAGCATGAATGAAAATTATAGCTGAGTAAAGTGATGCTGATTGTAAAGATTATACGAGAGTGATTTTCATGACTTTCTCAAATCGACCTGATAGGAACTTTGTCTCACACTATAGCTGATAAATGTCGAAAGTAATTCCTACGCAAATAGGCAAGATAATAAAGCAACGACCGAGACAAATCGCAACCACGGATTATGAGGAAGAAAAATTTAAGTTTTAGAAGGTAATCAATGAGGAAGAAAATATTTAGACCTTTCTTTTTCCCTGCTCATCCCATCAACATTTACAGCTCCCTCCTTATCTTTCAATTACAATCTTTAGTAATACATTAATCCATTCATTTATCCTAATAATTAGAGGGTTAGTCCAATTGATGCTATCACGTGCATCTTATGCAGTGAAACAACTTACATTTAAGTCCCTGATCTAAATATTTTATACATGTAAGTTACACAGAGAGAGAGAACATGCCACTCTGTGATACTATGCCTTAGAATATCGTTTTGACTAAATCGAAAGTTGTTGTCATATGGGACCACATAGAGTAGTTGTCTTCTGCTGGTCATATGTTGTTTCCTCATTGTTAAGCCTATTAAAGTTATCATTTTCATTTTCATTGATTTTAATATTACTGTATTTATTTAATTAATTTTTATCTATTTATTATTAATTATTTAAATTTATTATTATTATGCACTTATTATTTTATTATTTCATATTATATATTTTTATGTATTATTAATTTAATTATTCTTATATTTATTTATTAGGGAGACTTAAGGAATCAAAAATTTGTATTTGTATCCTCTATTTCTCTATCTATCCTGAAAACCCCTGCCTCCTGCTCGTAGCAGCCTTATATATATAATATTATATATAATATAATAATAGTAGTAATATAGATAGTTAGAGTATAATGAGCGCCTAAATGTACTAGTCCTCTCGGCACAATTAGTTAGGATATATAATTTGATCAAGTGATTATGATCTCAAGTATATAATATATGATTTATTATATTATATATACTTTAAGGAATAATTATAGTCACACAGAATGCTCACTCACTAGATATTATACCTTTATATATAGCTGTGTATCGTTATATTCGTCGCGTCAAATATATATTAACAGTATGATATTCCTTGAATTAGAAGAATAAAATTGAACTAGTTATATATAATGATTGTGGGATTCATATAAACGAGTTTATATAGATGCAGTTCACAATACGAATATTAAGCCTAAAGACTAGCAGACTAGGTGATGAAACTATGTGGCGACAATATCTGATATATTTCCATAGTGAAATGTTGCGATTAGACATAGCAATTTGTGTTTGCGACTGTTCGGTAAATAGATACGCGCCTATAAGTGTTCTATTTACAGTCTTTTGTGTTCTTTATTGAAGTAATTTAGGGGTGAGGCCCTACATCGTGTCATCCCGCAATCAATACAGGGGGGTGAGGAGAACAGTTCTCGCATTCAACCGTGTTTATATTAATGCAGGTAATGTTTATACAAAATAAAACTTTACTAACTCTGAAGCACGTGGATAAACCCTACGCACAGTAGATACTTAATATCTCAGCTAATGCAACATATGAAGTAAGCAGGCATGTTATCTCAAAGTAACTTGAGGAGCAGTTCCTACAAAATGAATAAACCGCCAGAAAGATTGCTGCATCTGATACACATAATCATGTTACACGCCTCCGTTCTTTTATTCAACAGTTTTCAGGGTATTGAAAAATCAAATCTTCTGTACCCTTACCACATCCAACGAGTGCGGAACTTTTACCAACAGATTTTCCTGCAAAAAGTAGGCTTTGTGCCGATGGATGCAACAGAAAATTGCAGTCAGTCCTCACCATTTAGCAAAAATATTGTTCACCGAATGCGGCAAATTTTTCCAGAGACGCCATATCGAACTTCCACAAGAATCACAC
Organism: Trachelipus rathkii; assembly: GCA_015478945.1. Classification (NCBI taxonomy): domain Eukaryota; kingdom Metazoa; phylum Arthropoda; class Malacostraca; order Isopoda; family Trachelipodidae; genus Trachelipus; species Trachelipus rathkii. The sequence continues at coordinate 3,278 of JABUQX010063831.1, forward strand.
ATATGGGCTGATGAAAACCCACATGCAATTGTTTGAAAAGCCGCCCACAATCACACCATTTTTTCATTGAATCGTCCATTTGTCGGTAACAAATAAATTTGTGTATAGCTTGTGTGTAAATTATTAAAAGCATTATTGATTTAGTGTGGCATCTTTTCTTTTAGCACAACACGAAAAGACGACGGCTTTTTTTATCTCTGGATATAGGGTGTACCTCCACAGCCACATTAATATAGTAACAGTGTGAAGAGCTCGTACTACACTACTGGAAGACCATACAATTAAGATCGAAAAATTTATTCATGCACGACGGCGTCACCAGTCATTTCCATATATTTAGTTTGGTCGAGTCAAAACTATTTGAACAGCATGTATATTCCAACGCCCGTTGGATTGGTCGAGGAGGTACAGAACCGTTCTGGCCCTCCCGCGGTCTCTTTCTAGTACCTAATGTTCTATTTGGATTTTCGTTGCCTTCGTGGAGGGGTCACTTGAAACATTTGATTTATACAGCAACAGTTGAAAGTCCCGAAGAATTAAGGTCTTGCATAATCGCATCTTAGTCTTTATGGCATATAGGGGCTAGAAAATAAAGACTGCATGAAGTTAGTGAATGTAGTAACTCGAGGCGGGTTCCATTGTGAGGGCGGCTACCCTCGGTTAATGCGGCCCAGACTAATGGGTCTTGAACTGTGGGTGGAATGAACTCAAACTTAACACTTTGAGCGCATATGAAAAGTCTCATATAAACCCCGCTGAGCGGTCCGTCGCGGTCCGTGGTAGGAGAGATGTGAAGGGTGCACTCGATGAACCCAACTATAGGAACTCGTTGGCCGCCCCAAACCCCGAAAATAAATCCCGGATTAGTACGTGACCCTGAGTTCCTCCACACATCTATCCCTAATATATACTATACTATGATCAATACAAACGAAGACAGCTGCACACTAAATGAAAAGCCACCAAGCTAACGTAAGGACAAGGTTAAATTGTGTGTTATATGGTAACAATTATATTCTGATGAAGAAAACATTAGTCTGTTAGTATATTTACTATCTATCTATTACTATTACTATAAAAGTGTTAGAGGTTAGTCAGTTAGTTCTGCTAGGTAGCTAGTCTGTTTTCCCCCCACCACCCTATGGTGTATGCTCGTCTCTGTTTAGCATTAACTTTTCCCCTCCGCTAACGACTAAAGAATACCGCATTATTAAATAGAACGTGTGCGAACTCACCTTATTGTAATATGTCCCTGCTAACGCATCCTCTCGGTGATATTAACTCGTGATGTCGATCTCCTTGAAGAACCGCCTCCTTGAAAAGGTAGTCAAGAAAGGAAATCCGTCCAACTGCGTGTGCGATAATACACCAACAAACCAACGATATTTTAAAAAGATCGACGTTATTAAGAGTATATGAGAGAGTATATGTGGCGCGCCCATGAGTGTGAGAGACTAATAGGGTTCTTCCTGGATAACCTTATCTGAAATGTTCGACGCTCTCAGTGTAGTAGGTTAGCTGTATCTCAAACTCTGGGGGAGAAGAGAGTTAAGAGGTGTTAGTGTGGCGTTAGAAAGGAGAGAAGGATGCATAAAGAAAACAATAACGGTTACTAAACTGAACTTTTGTTGTTCTGCTGAGTTCTGAGAGTTGTTTTGCAAACGATGGGTCGACGTGTGTCGTGAGATTTCCCTCGTTTTGTGACTACAGGAACGATTATCTCCGCACTTGATAAGGCGTCACTAAGACACGCCTTGTGTAAGGAAAAGCAATCCTCACAGAAAATAATGGGTCCCTGAAATTAGTTAACATAGCACGCGCTTAGCACCGCCTCTTCCCCTTCTTCGCCGGAATAGCAATGATGAAAAAATTCGTCGGCCGTCAATGTAGAGACAATTTGATGGTAAAAGTTTTAAATTCCCTCGCCAATATCATGACAGCCTCCTGACATAACTAATCCAAAGGCAACTGTTGGCCAATATTACGGTCGCAAATAGGTCCTATCAAAATGAGTATTATCATAGATTAGTTACATAGTTTGAATTGCAACAAATAGGCAGCATAACATAAAATTGAATAAACACTGAACGTATGGTGACATTGCCTAAAGGGGATTTATTAATACTTTTCCTCCTCCCCGAAATGTGGTCGTAAGGGGGTGTAAAGCTTATAGTATAAATCTCTCGTGGTATCGGTCTGCTAGTCTTAGACCGACAAGTAGACTGTGGCTAACAGAAAGAGATAACATAAAAAAATCGACAATGGACCACCAACACATATCTAGTAAAGAGAAGAAGCTATAACTAACTCACATAAACATTAATAATCTTACCTCTCTTCTTAAGTGATCGAGGTTTAAATCTTTATGTCGGCCAAAAGGAGTAATTCAATAGTGCTGGTAGCCAATAGAGACTTGAGGGCTACACACAACAAGGGCAATTTAAGTTACGAAATGCTGAGAATTGACTATCTACTATTATCAATAATGGCCCTTTATAATAAAAGTCTGATGTAAATATATAATTGGAGTACTCGCGCGGAAAAACGCAAATTCAGATTTAGGATTATATTCTATTGAGCATATATAAAATATACATAAATTGATAATTACACCAAAAAAATATATTAGAGGTGTACTGCTTTTATATATATTCACGGCTCGACACTGCTTTTGAGCCACGCTCCCGCTTAAATAAGAAAGAACCCCATATACATCTTTCGGACCTATTTGACTTTGGCCGTGTCGCTGCACTGCTCTCACTCTGACTGCGACGAGTTCTCACTCAATAGGTATTGAGGGGGCCGGTAAGGCCATAAGGCTTTCTTTTTTCTACGAGACTTGTGGTCAATATTGCTTCTCATAACCTTTTCTTATCCAATGCTTGTCACGCACGCTTACCTCCCCAGTCTTGGGGAAAAAGAGGAAGAATGAAGATGAAATATATATATATATAATATATATATATATATATATAAATTTTATAGTAATATAATATATTATCCTCTATTACAGTTATTTTTGATTAGTGATTTATTTATATTTTATTTTATTTTTTTTTTTTTTATTTATGATAAATATTACGAGTGACCTCAGCATAATATATATTTATGTCGGTGAGTTATTAACTATGTATCTCACTTAATTTTATTAATTACCGCTTGTAATTTTAATAATAACATTAATAATCAGTGATAAATCCCTTTTTATTTATTTCTCTTTAAATTGAAAATGACTCTATTGAACAACTAAACATTGATGAATTGAGTCGAGATAAATATTAACTTATCATCATTAATTCAGTGATAATAGGAATAATTATTAATTTAGAAAAAAAATTTGCCTAAAAAATCAAAAAAAATCAAAATCAAAAAATCATGACTTTTTCATAATAAAAAATATTTAAAACTGATTTAATCAACTGATTAAATCAATTTGATTTCATCAGTCAACCCTGCAGACAACCAACGTTAAATTTCTCTAACCTGTCACAACCTTGTACGCTGATGGAGTGACATAAATGGTCGAGTTATATCGCTCTTTGCAATCTCCCAACTTAGAGAGCTACATGATTGTTCCGAGACTGAGAGTTTGTCGTGAGGTTCAGGAATCATCGCACGCCGACACTCAAGCATCAACACCATCACTAGAAACTTCTTCTTCGGTTGGACACCCAATATGTTAATAAAGACTTTCTCCCTCTAATAAAACGATCCTGGTTGTTTTCGCTCAACCTCGAGTAAGGCTTTCCACGATGAAATCACATCTGAGGTTAGTTACCGGGAAATCTCCAAAGCTTGCGCGTACATCACTGGTATCCTGGATCTATTGAAAGTAAACAACTTCCCCCCTTTCTACAGTCTCCTTATGTCGGGTTGATCTTTCTGGGTTCGCTCTGTTGGCATGAAGTACGCACTGCAAAACCATCTTCATACATTTTGTGTGGGACCCAATTGGTTCGGTGGAAGTTGCTCAGGAAAAGTGTACTCGGTGTTTCGCTCGTTTTTATTTGCATTCAGCTTGCAGATAGTGTCCTCATTGCAAGCTATCCCCCTATCCTCGGTTCGGTGCTCTCTATGTGGACGACATGGCGTACATTTCTGTAGTCAAACTTTCATGCACGGAATGAAGAATGTAAACTCTAAGCGTCTGTTCGGGGTAAGCCTCTTCGTTGTTGATTCTCACCTTCGCGTTCTCTAACTTATACCTTCTGTAAATACGATCGCAAGACTCCGGTCAGACTATTTTACAAGTAAGGTTGTTTAGGTTAATATTCTGTCGCCAATAATATGGTATGGTGGCAATTGTCTCCTTTTCTGACTCTGTACGTCTACAATACTGTCCTTTTTTAGTCATACACTCTGCATTCTCGCCCCGGAGTCGAAATTTTGAGGTTGTTTGGCGTTAATCTTTTGTATACTCTGAAATTAGTCCGCTAGCATCAAAATCAAAACTCTTCCCACATTATCCTCCATCTATAACGAATAACTGCTGCTGCTATTAATTGAGATTATTTACTTCATCGAACGTATATGAGGGGATAGTGCGAGTGTATGCGATATACATCCATTTGAGGAGTGGGAGACTTCCTGCTGTCGTCATATTTCAATCAAAGCGCGGCAACACACGAGTTCTCGGCGAGCGAGCGAGCGCGCCGAGCTCCACATCATTATACACATCGCTCATACGAGAGCATATCTGCGACATATTTACGTCCACGAGTGTGTGGAGGTGTAACTATAATCAGAGGAGAGCTTGTGCTTGATACAACAGACGTTGTTCGCTTGTATCTTCATCCGTCTCTTCTGTGAGATCTCTCTCGTCATGTAATATTTTCAATTTTTCAAAATAATCAGATTTTATGTACATTCTGTCTCTCACTTCTGAATATTCTAATATCATTCCATGTTGATAGGCCTGTATCTTATATCATCTCGGAATTTAACCAAAAAAATAACGAAGTCGTGGTAGGCCCGTTTAAGTTAGATATTGATGCATATTTCATTCAATAAAATCAGTCTGATTAAATAAAGGTTAATATTACTGGAGAGATCGAGTTAAATATATATTATTATGTCACTCGCTCATTATTATTAATAGGTGTTATGTCATTTTATTGCAAGTACACATCCACGGTGTTTATTATATTTGTTGGAAATAAGTAAACTCCTATTATATATATCTAGCTGGCACTAATCTTGCCATAGAGTCATGGGCGAGTCAAGCGGCATTTTATGGTAGTTTAAGGTGGTGAGTGCTTCTGAGAGGAGTGTCTGTGTGCCTTACGCACATAAAATCTCAATTTTAGGCCTTCTTGCATAATCTGTAGATCTGTACTCTTATATATGTTATTTCGGTGAGATATGGAGTGTGTGGTAGTGGGCGCGCGCGGGATATTGGAGGTGAGATATCTATAGATGAGTCGCTTATATTTTGGATTGAGAGAGATGGGCGAGATACAGCATCGAAGGTAAATTCCATTTATCATGAACATACTACTTAGGTTTTAAGAGGCTTTGACCTATGTCCATGCTCGATCACTTCATCTTACGATTAGTGAGAGCGATAGGCTTGTGAGTGCGAGTGTCATTGATTTGAGTGTATTACTTTATATTTAAGATCTGAGGCAATTGACTTTTTCATCAATACTGCAACACATGAGTGCGCACAACGACTTCACTTCATCGTTAGATTTTTGAGTAGAGGTTGGAGGGGAGAGTGAAGTGTGCCCTTTAAAAAAAACTCTGGGTATATGAGTATATTCCTAGAGTGAGGTCATGGACGAGAGAGAGTGAGAGTGAGCGCTAGTCACTCACGGAAGCTGTATTTTATCGCGATGATAGGAGGTGTAGCATCCTCTATTTAACCTATAGCAGAAAAAATAACAAAAGCCGCGTACATAGTAATCCCGCTAGGGAGTGGCGTCTTAGAGTGAGTGGACCCTTAGGCCAGTCAATTTCTATGATTACAAGGAGATTAGAAAATACAAGAAATTAGTCCAAGATAAATGTACTAGTGGGGCTTTGCGGATTAATTAAAAGAAGCTACCAAGTTCACCTAATAGCTTATACATTGGGATTAATTTTTTTTAGTTCACTATCTCTTAATCATAATTGTATAAAATTCACGAAGCGTTTATGATAGAATGAATTTTAGTATTTTCTTTGCTAACCTTTTAATTAATTAGACCGTTTTTACGTTTTTGTCATTTGTGCGCGATAATAGAAATGCCTCATCCAGTTTAACACTTAAATTTGGTTGTTAATAACCGTGATTTCGTATGCTGCGCTCTATGTCCTTTTGTCTTATAAGCGAGAGAGAGTTGCGTTGATATATGTGCAAGGTGGTTTTGGGAAACTAAACTCATAATAAAAAGATAACAAAAACAGGTTTATAGTTACAAAATAATCGGTCATAGAGAGTGATGTTGCTTTAATATGGGCTATGTGTGTGAGTTGGACTAGGTGTATCACGCGCTCGATTTGAGGGATATACTGAGTTCGTATATTCAGATCTTTTATATTCTGTATGTATATCATTAGGGAATAGTTTTTCTTGAGAGAGATGTGCTTAATTCGGTAAGCGACGAGAAGGTAACATTCGTCAGAGAGTGAGAGGAGTTCTTTTATAGTTGGTTTTGTGTGTGGACGAGAGAGAGCGAGAGAGAGAGCTAGTGAAGATTTCTGTCACCACACAACTGAGTGAGAGAGAGTTAAGTCAAATGATTATATGAGCTTTTGATTCTTGTTAGGCTTATATTTCAAGGTTGTGTTGGTATCATGTGTGTGTGTGCCTGTCTGCATCGTCTTTTGTTGCTATTGTATTTATATATACATTCCTTAGTTGAGTTATAGCAACCTGGGAGGCGCACTGATATCGAGGAGAGAGTGATAGAGTTATCTATTATTGAGTCATAACTCATAAATAACTGCAAATTCGTATTATAGTATATATGAGAGCGCGGAGCTTCAGTATGCAGTTATCTTTAATAAAAATATAGTAATCAAAATACTTATATCTTCAACAAAAGATGAAAGACATTAACTATTCGTTTTTTCTATCAATATTTATATAACTAATTCGTTATTTAACTAGCTTATATTTTTATGATTGATATAATAGCAGATGATAAACTAACGCGATCTCGCATGTGCATCTGCTCTCACCCCAGCTTCGCTTACGTTGCATACGTAGTAGAGATATTTGATCGCAGTAGTGAACAGTTTTTTTTTATAAGGAGGAGTGAGCTTGTGTGTGTGAGAGTGCCATATGCTCACTATCACAGGTGTTTCTTATCTGATACACTAGTTCACATATATTCCAGTACGTGGCATAGTGTTAAGGGATGGACACACACTCTGTCGTCGACACTCGGTCTAGGTAGGATACTGTGCACAGTCAGCATGTTAGTGGCCAGTGGAGATACTGACATAGCCTACTCACACATCAGAGTGAGATCGCTATATGATATATACTCACCGCCTTATTATGTGACACGCCAGAACACAACGATACGTTTTCGGACACCCTCGATCGATTCCCATCATCAGGAGGTTCTTCGAGAATTCGAGATCCACGCTCTCCTTGCCGCTTCCACCCCATGTCTATTATCTTAAAAGCTGGTGTCTACGCTCTTTATATGGTGTTGTGAATATTAAGCATTTATCCATAGCCACTGAATGATAGTTGATCATATAAAGAATAATTATTCACTTTTTATTTTACTCGTTTTTCACTTATTTTTTTCTTCTTTTTAAGATATCATATATATAATATTTATTTATTATATATTTTTATACTATAAATATAAGTTATTATATAAATAACTCCGTAATATATAGGTTAATATCGAGCTAAAAAGAAAAATACGCAAAAAAGTAAGTATACGGTAGGTGAGAGAGTCTTAACTAGTATATCACTACGCCGAATCTGGGTTGAAGACGAAGTAGTAGTGAACATTGCCATTTTGGGTTACCCATCAAAAGAAAAGGCCTGCGATTTTTGTTTCGAGGCCTAAAAAATTCCATTTAAAATACAAATTTCATACGCTGAATCCTTATTTTTTTTCCAAATATTATTTTTTATTGTTGGTTTGTAGTCACTTGTCATCGAATGGATTCGCGTACTTTTTTTTACGCTTTGCCCAGTTAAGCTCATAACTTACAGTTGCTTTATGTTTGGTAAGGTTTGGCAATATATATATGATATATAGATCTACTATATATATCACCTACGAATTACCCCCTACACGTGATATATATGTATAAGACATATTAATATACTATACATACCTACTATATACTTACCCCACCCACCCGACCCCACCCCGCACCGACCCTCTACCTTACACCCTAGTACCCTACCCTATAGATATATAATATACCTACGTATATATACCGGTCACTATAACATAAATATACTATATACTATATAGCTCACTACTCACTATACCCACAATCATACCCCTACCTACTAACCTATATACATACCATATATACCCTCATCATACTATATAATAATAATAATATGAAAAATAAATATAGTACTATATATACTAATATATATATATACTATATATATATATACTATATATAGTAGGTTATATATAATAATACATACACTACTATCAATATATATTAGAAGAGAGGTACTATATAGTTATACATATATATATAGTAGTAGTGTACTTTATGAGTATTACTATACTGGTATATGATAGCTATTTATCGTACCTACTATAATATTACTATAATATATCTGTATATATATATACTATCAATAGACGTAGAGCTACATATGTAAACGTATGGCTACTCTATCACTTACTACTAATATATAAATAATCAACCGTGACTAGCCAGCGCTATAAAATCATAATTAGACTTATATATATATACATATTATAATATTATATAAAATAAACATATAAATATAATTACAATTTAACTAATTATTACTTTACCTCTTATATATATTATATATATATATATATATATATATACCTATATATAAAATCAAATGTTTATTTACAATACAATGTATATACTACATATATAGATATATCAGCCTAATATACTCTTTAGCAATATATAGTATATAATATATTATTTGCACTTTATATATAGCGAAAAATGTGTGTGCTGTGTGTTTCGTGAAGTGGATATTTCATCTATAAAACGATGAGATTTTGTAACTAAGATTAGACTTGAGTATGGACACGAAGAGGAACCAGAATATTTTTTAAAGATGAAAGTCATATAGGATTAACGCTCAAGCTGTTCAACTCTGATTTCCTCCTTTTCGCGAGAGGTATTAATGCGCTATTATTGACCAATGTAGGAACAAGCAAATAATGAATATTATATTTATTTCTTTACGATCCTATTTGTCCTACATTCAGAGTACGACTCAATTGAGGAAATATAGGGGTTATACACTTCAAAAGTTCGGTGCTACTATAACAAATAATTTAATAAATACAATTTTACTGACATTCCGTCTTTCTGTAATTTCAGTCTATTAAATGGCGTCAAATGAAATTGAGAAGGTCGTGAAATCTATATACGATCACAAAGTTGAACAAGATGTTTTTCAACTACAAGAAACTCACTCTCACTCAGAGATACCAATGGGTTTACTCATATAGTCTCAATATAATATCGCGCTGTACCATATTAATAATCTCGTCAATAACTATATTACCACTTTTGTTTGATGAAATAGAATCTATGGTATAATTCTAGCCCTAATATTACCTATAATAATAAAACATTTTAGAGTTTAAATAGTAATTAAAGACTACATATCATTAGCAGGTGTTAATATCCAATCGAGGGTAAAACACAGTGAACACAATGAAAGTGTGCAGGGAAAACAAGTAGGAAAAATAAATTATAAATCCATTTATATTCAAAGTAAGCGTCATAATTTGCTTAACTGGCAACTAAAGAAGTATAGTGAATAACACATAATTGAACTTCGAATTTCTATCTAAATGGAGTCTTAAGGAAGCTCATGATTGGCTCAATTGAAGGAGAGGAGGAAAGTAAGAATGACACAAGAATTACATTCATGGCGATATTCTCTATCATTGTCTAGTACTTAGAATTTAAATTGTTGATAAGTTCCTACTGTATCTAGTAAAAATTAAGTTTAAAAAATTTATAAATCAGACTTTATTCTTAAGGTCTAATAAAATGTTTCATAACTTCTTGACTTAAAGTTGAAATCGTTTCATAATAGTGCGTATATTTATAATCAACTTGAGGTTGCATGTGACCCTGATTCTGGCAGGTACTAAGATAGCACTAACGTAGCAGTTACGTCAGATTTTTTGATTTTCAGAAATGAATAATTATGTTATATATAATTATAAAAATTTAAATTTTAGATAGCTACAAAATATCTATTATAATCTGCTGGAGCCCAGGTTTTATAAAATGTCGTTAAACAAGCTGGCTGAGTCTTCCACTCTAGAGACGATCCACTGATATGCGTCACACAGACAATACATTTGATACAGAGGAAAAGCGATAATCTAATAAGAGGCGATAGGATACTCGTTTCGCTTTTTGTGCATTGTCTGGCCTTGCACAGAAAAGAATATTGCCTTTCCAAACATGGCAACTAAGATCCATTAAAAGTTCATTGCACGATATCTAATAATAAAGCACCATAAGAAGATATCCACTAATATAATATCGGTTGATAGATATCGGACTCTAGCTAGCCGGGCATCGATGTACACATTTTTGTTAAGCAATATACTGGGTACTGTTCAATAATTCTAAACAGTATGTTGCGCAAAACGAATAATTCTGCATCAAGTTCTTTTTTCAGAGAACCTCAGTTGGTTCTACCTTGAATGTCTCTTTAACCGAGAAAAAAGATGTAAAAGAAAAAGCAGAAAAAAATAGTGTGGAGTTTGACTGGTAATCAAGCCTCATATTTCCAATAGAGCTTCTGATTGTTGCCAAAGACAATTTAGTAAGATTTTCTGATTCGCAGATAGCTCAGTCTTTGGTGTGAGCAAAGATAAACTTTCCTATTATATGTAATACTTAAAGTCTGCTCCTTACTTTAACTAAAAAAATGTGAGGTGTATTGAGAAATACTTTTTATATATCAATATCCCATGATGAGGCTTTAAATAAAATTGCACAAATAACTCATTAATGGATATACATGTAGGTTTGAAGACTTGAACTACGGGTCTCAATAACGCACTGTTACATCTTACTTCTTTCAGTTCCTTACCAGACACTCAGCTGAGAAGTCTTTTTGGGAAAATCTCAAGCAGATGGTCTTGGGTCAGCTGTTGACCTTGACATAAAGTGACATAAGTATTTCAATGGATGGACCTAATGTCACCTGGAAAATGTTGTCATTGTTGAAAAGTAGAATTAAATACCTGTTTCCGAAGCTCCAAGATTGATTGAATTTGGAAATTTGCTCTTGCATATGTCAATGGGGAGCTCTCAAAACTGGTCATACAGCTAAAAAGTGGGATTTATTAGAATACTTAAGGTTCTTATATATTTATTAACGATTTCCCAAACCTAGAAAAGGGAAAAACACTCATGAGAAAGATGATAGACAAGGGCTCTGAAGAGGTCCCTGCTAAATTTTGTTTTGACAGATGGTTGAAAATGTAAATGCCACAACAACAGCCATTCTATTGCTTGCAAGACTTGGAAAGTACGTGGAAGAGGTTGGAGAATTAAAAAATTCAAAAGTGTTTGGAAAGGTGAAATCATATTTAAAGGATTCCCTTATTACATTCAAATTTGGGTTTTTTCCAAGCAGTAGCTCGTCAGTTGGAAGGATTTCTATTGAAGTTTCAAAATGTGAAGACCCATTGACGCCTTTCTTGTATGATGATCTCAGTCACTTAGTTAAAACTTTAATGAAAAGAATTCTAAAACCGGACATTTGGTGATCGTGATCTGCTTGATTATGCATGTGTAAATCTAGTAGAGAAAGATAGATTGTTGTATGTAAACGTTTTGACAAAAGCAAAAGAGGAAATTGGAATGAAAGGAGGTATAATTCATCGCAGGGTTGTGTAGGAGAGATTTGTATGTTCATTCTTGCAAAGTACTTATCAGACAGTTAGTAGAAAGAAGTCCTCTTAAATATCCATCACAAAGGCATTAAGTTGTTTGTCACCGAAGGTAATGCTTTCTAATAACTCTGAAAGAATTAATTAATATATCAAGCGAATTGATGTTCGACGGTGATATATCAAGAGAAGGATTATGAACTTTTTGATATCTAATTCCTATGTTCTTGAACTTCTGAAAATTTTTGATGAGAAGGAAGATAGACTCGAGAATCAAACTTTGTTCATTGAGAATTTTTAAAAGTAAACGTTCGAAGAAGAAAAAAAAAACTTTGTAACACTGATCTTTCATCATTCATGGGAAGCTTTCTGTAGAGAGAGGTTTTCTCGACACAAGAAAATTTTCGTGAAGAGTCACTTGTTGCTAAAAGAATTATTGCTGAAGAAATGAAAAAATACTGGAAGGTGATTATTGTAATTACAACGAGATATGTCATACTGCCTGCACGCTTCTTCAGAGCTATAAGACATTACTTAAAATGAAAACTATGTGCCAAAGAAAAGCAGAAACTCTGGAAGGTGCAAAAAAAAAAGTAAATAGCAGCTAAAGATTAAAGAGGCTGAAGAAGTTAAGAGAAATATTGTCAAAGAGACCAAAAAATAACTTCATATTTTAGAAGAGAAAATAGCTTTTCTTAAACTGTACATAACTGTTTTTTTTTATTTAAGATTAATTTACTTTTATTTAGTAGGTTTAGTTTAAAATTAATAATTTTTATTTGTTTTATAGAAAGGAAAAATATTTTTAATGTTCTTAAAAGAAGAGAAATGTGCAAATGTTTATATATTGTGTAACCTTTGTTTTTTTGTACATTTTTTATTTTGAATTTGTTGAAGAAAGGGAATAAATGAAAGCAAAAGCAGGGACCTGATAAACATATTTGGGCAGATATTTAGAAAATTATTGATTGTGTTCATAACTTTGGCTATATAAATAATTTGGGAAGTTTAAAAATTTTTCAATGCAAATATAAATTTCCCTTGTAAAACAACAAATTGTATGATGTCATTTAAATTTGTGAAAGCTGGCCAAGAAAATTTGTTTACTGGGATGGTTAGAGGGTGGGTTCTTAAACCTTTTCATTTTTTCATCTTTCCATCTTGATAAAAAAGATCAAATGATGTTTTTTAACTATTATTATCCCACCATATTCGAATATTAATTTCAAATTAAGCAAAAATAACTTAAACCAAACCAATCCTGATACTATAAAAATCCTTCTACAACTTATCATTATTACCCAAAAATGATTTCAATTCAATTTCTAAAAAGCACTGTACTTTCCTATAGTATCAGCGATTATCATTAATCCCTCATTACATCAATACAATCACGACAACTAAGTCATTTACTCAAATATCTGGTAACGAATAGACGCTCGCTGTAGTTCTATAACCATCCATGTGCCGGTAAGATTGCGCTCTCCTGATGACTAATCGACCGTGAAATACGTTGGAGAGACATCATCGTCGCTACCCCGTTGCTACTACACTGCGTAGTATCACTATGCTTTTATTATCTGTGCTTGTCTCATATATAGACTCTGCCTCTGACGTATCTTACATAAATAAAAGGACTTTGATGCAACATAGAAAATGAAAAACTTAATATATAGAGAACTACTTGGAGCCAGACAGATGGACAACTATGCGAACGCGTATAGCAGACAGCGTAGTCAGAGTATATACGAAACTCATAACAGCGGAGCAATAACATAGCAACTAGAGAACCTTAACCAATATATAACAATATGACTGCCTATTAAGTACAGAGGACCCGAAAAGGATACTAATAATAAATATATTAAAAATTAATCTAACATTGCTAAAGAACATAATTATTGTGTCCTTGAGGTAATTAATTGAGAAAACGTAATAGGAAGAGTGAGTAAAGGAATCAAGCAAAATACAAAATAAAATGTAATATAACATAAACAAATTTAGAAAAAGTCTCAAATTAAAGAAATAAAATAGGAAAAAGGAAAGGCACTACGCTTGAATTATGAGATGATGAGAAGAAAACTTACCTGAAGTATTGAATGTCCAAGTTAAGCATGAAATTTACAAGTATAGAAGAGACTAATGTATTAGGTACATTCATAAAAGTGGAGGATAAAAAGATAGACGTGCACTGAAAAGATATATATACTAAAATATAATATATATATAAAAGAATATATATATATAAATATATATAGATAATATATATATATTAATAATAATATAAAGATAGAATATATTAATGAATATAATATACATAATTAAAAGATATAAGATAAATATAAATAGATAGATAATATATATATATATATATATATGAAGATAAGTAGAGAGAGAGATATGAAGAAGATAAAATATATGAAAAATAATGATGAATAATAGAGAATAGTAGAGTAGAGAGACGAGATATTAAGAGTATAGAGATATAATATGTAATTAAAATAAGAGATAAAATATAAAATATATAATAGAATAATATAATATAAGATAATATATATAATATATATAGTAAGAGATAATAATAGAGAATAGATAGATAAATAAGTAGATAAATAGATAAATATTCGTAATTTGAATATAATATATGAATAATAGAATATATATATATAAATATATATATGAAATATAAGAAATATGTAATATGAATTAAAATACAGAAAGTAGAAGGAGAGTACAATATTACGTAATACATGTTGATATATAATAAAAAAGATAATATATAGATATAGTAAATTTGGAATTGATAGATAATATATAATATATAAGATATTTAGAGATAAGATGTAAGTGATAATAGCGTAATGAGTACGAGAAAAAATGTGTACTGCCCAAAAAAGTGTAAGAGTCAAAATAGTGAATATAAGGTAAAGGGGGGAAGAATAAAATGCTGAGGCATAGGCTCACTCGGCAGTTAAAGTAGTCCAACTAGCCACGTAAATGAAAGGTGCTAGTGAAAAAACTAACTGAACGTAGAATGTAGGTCAAACAGGAAATATAGTAAAAAGATACACGATGAAATACTAAGATAATATTACCTATAGAGATAAATAAGAGATATGATAGATTAAAATAAAAGAAGAGAGAATAAGTAATAATACAATTAGAGTATGCAATATGAGCAATAAAACTTGAAGATGAGAGAAGAATACGGAAGTATAAAATGATAAACGATAAATAGGACATAGACGGACGTAAGAGAGAAAGAAAGAGAGAATCTTAAAAATGAAGAACGAATGTATTAATAAGAGAAAAGTAGACATGAACTTAGAAAACCTCCTGAGTCTTGGTCAAATTGCGGGGAAAGGAGGCCTACGGGACGTCAGAGCCTCCCAAGAAAGACATCGACTCCAAATATGTCTAAGAAGATCTAAAGAACAGATGCAAGCAAATTGTGGTCACAGGTTCTGTGTAGCAGCATTAAAATTAGAATAATTTATACAATATAATATCGGATGGACGTCGATACACAAAGACAACTCTCATGAGCGACTCAAAATAACTAGATTGAGAGACTCAAAATGAGATACACGTCAGTGAATAATAATCACTGAATAAATGTATAAATTAATGAACTAAAAAATCAATAATCATCGAAAATACTCTAAACTATATAGATACATTAATATAGCACTACACAGTAAATAATACTCAAATAGAAATAGATTAAAGTCTACTCACATACTAATGTACAATAATAACGTAAATAAAATAAGGTAATAATAACAATAATAACTCTAATAAAGAGTACTTAACAATAAATCATGGAACAAATGAAAATTAATAGAGAGAGTACCTATAATCAATAATAATAATAATAATAAATCACATCCATACATTCGACAATGTTCCGAAATAATGAAAACTTCTTCACTTCTATGCGACGGAGTATCACCACTACTCTAATAATACATGCTAGCTAATAAGAAATAAATATGAACAATAATCACATATCATATTAATCCATATAATAATAATATAATAATAAATGAATAATGAGATAAAAACACTCAGGTACAATCACTCACACTCACTCTAAAGCGAAATGATTCACTAATAAATAATGAAATACGTAGATGACACACCAAAAAAACAGTCACAAATTCCCACCTCAATAATATACACAAAATAATAATTATAATAGAATCAAACTACACAAATAGTAATTAATAGACAACTAAAATAGTTACTTGCAAAAGGAGTGACGTGGCACCCAGACTAATAGAGCTTGTGGACCAATTGAAAAAAGTAACAATCGATTGTAAATTAAAATAAAAGCTCACATACGGGACGCGGAGCGTCCGGAAACCGCGAAAAAGAGAGGATGACATAATAACATCTGAGAAGAAATGAGATAATAAAAATAATAATAATAATAATTATTAAAAATAATAATAAAAATATTAAAAATAATAGTAATAATAAAAAATTTATAATTATTGACCAAATCTATTAAGGACCAGCCAACTAAAAGTCGGGGCCCGTCAAAACCAGGTCGATGAGCTGGCATCATGACACCATTGAATAAGATAACAAGAATGAGAACATAAGTACGACCAATATATGCAGTGAACATGGAAAACTTCTGACTGATTACATCCTAACATAACACATCAGATAATAAAACAATAATAATAATAATAATAATAATAATAAATAATAATATAGTAACGCGAAATACAATTAGAAGTATGGTGAAAAATCCGAGTACCATAACATTGACTACCAATAACACACTAACAAAAAGAAGAGTTGGTTCTCGACTTTGACTGGAGTGCTATTATCCACGAAAAAATGGCTGGACTCAATCTTCGTGACACCGAGGAGCAGTTTTACGGAAATTTTCAGCCATACGATCAAGGCCGAACTCGTCACCTTCTGAATTGATCGCTTCGCGGACACCATCGGTATGAAACAGTAGGCATTCACCTGATTCGAGGTTGAAGGTGTATCGCTCGCAGTTTTAGTTTCATGTATCTTAATTCTATCTCATTGGGATCTATACGTGAGCATGTATTATTCATATCATCCTATATTCTCGATCGTCGACCTATGGATTCCACTTATGTTACTTATTCTATCCGTTTGGAATTAATGATCACTTATATGAGGTAGCACATGCAATTGAAAGTCGATGGCGACAGCGTATATATTGGTTACGCCATCCAGTAAGTGTGTGTACTTCTATTTCCGACAAGATCATATTCTCACGCCCTCTCCTCTTAGAATGTGTTAAGAATATGTGTGTAAATGTTTTAGACCTCGATGTAATGGGCGTCCCCGATTCCGTGGCACGAAACTGACTCAGACGTACACTCAAATGTCCAGAAAACTCCTAATTCGTCCCCCTCGTATCTCTTATTATTGCCTCGCGCGTCATAGCTACGCTGATAGTCAATCACCTTATCACCTGAGAAAAAATATATAGGAGCCGTGGTACTAACCGGTACTATACTAGCCCTTAAGATACGCAACTTAGTAGATGATGCAATCTTAAAGCTGAGGATAATACGCGTGACTAACGTTACGCATACCGGAGTTAGCTGTGAAGTGATCTCATACCCTCGATCGTGCAGGATATATAGCATAAGGTACGATATAGTCAACGTATAGCGAGTAGCAACTCGACTAGTAACTGTGCCAATATCGAATACGTAAAGTAGGCGCGCCCTAGACTGAGGCGGAGCTGCGGGGCACTTATGAACTAATATATATCCAAAGCGTAGTAACCCGATATTATATGGCAGTACAAGCTCGAACGCTCCAATGACTCTACTCACCGTAGGTATACTCCTAGCTCTAGTCTATATATTCTATAAATATATACTTCTAAGTCGAGGTATTTACGCGCCTCGAGTCGCTCCAGATCAGCACTGTAGTAAGTATAGGTGAACATATATACTACTTCACTCCTCCATGGAATAGAGGCCTTCAAGTCGGTAGGTAATTCAACCAACGGTTGAGTCCGACGGCGCATACACACCCTCATGATGTAGACACAATCTATGTCGCTACCGGAGGCCGATATGACCTAAACACGTACCAGTACGTACTCATAGAAATGTCGCACCTCTATATAGGCAGTCTGAGATATGCCGTTACGGCTGTTACAGCTATCACTAATCATAGTTCAGTGGCTGAATTAGGTAGATGGAGTAGCTACGGGTATGTAGTATGATCACAGCAACACTTATGTAAAAGAACTCGTGAGTGAGAAATAACTCTATTATATAAAACTTAACTAACTAATCCTACTCTTCCATACGTTTATGGAATACGAAAGATATGCCATGCAGCACCTTACTAACGTCTATAACCGGGTATATATATACAAAACAAAATACATTGCGGGGACGCAACAGAAAACATAAACCATATAGGCTGGTTAGTAAACTCGATAATATATGACAGTGTTAGTTAGTATAAAGGTTATAGCCTTGCAAAAAAAATGAGTGTAAATTATCTGTTCATCGATATGAGCGGTGAATATGGTGATTCCTATATATATAGGAACAGGTACCACAGTATAAGATAATACCTAATACTCACCGATGAGTGAGAGTACGTACCACTGAGCTGAGGGGGCTCCCCCACCCTTCAGGAAGGGTGAGTGATAGTACATAAAGCGAAGGACATGAAACGTGGCCAGTGATATACTACAACCGCGTATCTACCTGACCCTCTGAACGCGTCAATACTATAACCGGTATTATATATAGGCTAAATTAAGTCCGGGCAGAACACACGCAAATGGCGTAGTATAGGTCCCGTCGCATGAATATCCACCGCCTACGTGATACAGCCGCTATGATTCACAATGAGTAGGGCCGCTCAGCTGCATACTATATACTAATATAAAATGGCTATATTATATATCGGAAGTGAGAACCCCAATAGTCGTGGTGGGTGCCTGTCTAGTTGATATATATTCCAACTAACGGGGGCGATGAACGCTCACGTCTCATTGCATGTAGCTGGGTGCCTACTGACAGTGACATTCTAGCCCGCGGGTACATAGCCCACTGATCTTGCTATATATTAGCACTACTGGATAGAGATTTAGCAACTCAGTATGATATATGGTGTAGGCGTCCGGGGAACCGCCCCTCTCACGTATAAAAGGCCTCACTGAGTCCATATAAGTTATATATATATATAGGAACGACAAAATAAAAAATATAAAAGAAAAATAATAGAAGTAAAACTGAATCTCAACATATAACAGATTATGAATATTGCTCTACGGGCCAGGGAGTATATATATACACTATAGCAAGGTATGAGCCACAATAACTATGCAAAAGAAAAATATATATATAATATATATATATAATATAAGAACGGGTAACTTAAAAAGATAGCATCCAAACATTCAGGAATCAGCAAATTGAAGCCAAGAAAACATACATAGTGAGTACAGGGACAAAGATTAAATCGGGCGAAATGGTAATAATTTTTCAAGTAATATTATTATATTTACTCAATACTACAAGAAGAAATAGAGCAAATAGAACATAAAAAGCGTCATAAATATATGGCATAAAAAAAAACACGAAAAAATAGATCAGAAGAAATAAAGGTACATAAAAAAATGAATGTAGGAAAAAAAACGTCATAAATAATATTGATAAAGGCATAAATAAAAAAATAACGAAATAACTATATATAATATATATATATAGTATATAGTGAATATAATATATATATATAATAATAATAAAAAAAAATAAATAATATATAGATATATAAAATAAATATAAATATTTAAAATATTATATATAAAATATATAAATAATAGTAATATAATTAAGAATTTTAACAATAAATAATATATAGATATAGAATAAAAATTAAAAAATATATATATATTAATAATAAATATAATAAAATAAATATATAATATGATATATACAATAAGTAATATAATATATATAATTATATAAAATAGATAAAAATAAAATAAAAAATATAATGAATAGATATAGAAATAAAAATTAGTAATATCGCTGAATCTCGTATATGTAATATATAGGGAACTCAATTCAAATGCTTAGAATCATAATACAAACGTATTAATGCAAAAAATAGTCAACATTCCAAAATCCATAATACACTAACTATAATAACTATAAATATATATGACATACTGATATAATCCATAATACCATTACATTCCATTAATCACTAATAGCAAATGGGATAAATAATAAATATAAACAAATATAACCAAACAAAAAAAAAAAACTAATTCATTAACTACTGATAATATTATATATATTAACTAAAACCTGAACTATAAAACCTATAACCTATAAAAGATTGCACAATACGGGAACACGACCTCACCCTCATCTACCGCCTAGTATCTCTACCCATATATATAATATTATACAGCAAATATATAAAAAAAAAATAAAATAAATATATTATAAATAATATATATAATAATATATATATAGAGATAATAGAAAGAAATATATATATGAATATAATATATATACGAGAGAAAAATAAAATAATAAAATAATAAATATGTATAATATGAAAAAATATAAAATATATAATATATATATATTAATAAATATATAATAATAATAATAATAATAATAAATATATATAAGAAAATAATAAAAAAATAAATATATATATATATAAATATATAACATATTAAATATAATAAAAAAATATATATATATAATAAATTATATATTTGAAAAATATTAATATATAATATAAATAATATAGTTAAGATATTAATATCTAATATAAAGTTATCTTCTGAAATGCTCCACTCAAGCAATTAACAACAATTAACATACTACATCACGGCAACCAGTAATAACCAAAAATAACAAATACTATAAAAATACTATATAAGCCTATACTAATATATATAAAGACAACACTGTGGAAGTAAACAAAATAGATTATAACCTCAAAAAATAAAAATATAAAAAACCGTAACTAACTAGTTACCGGTATAATAAAGGCGAGTGTAGAAATATCTCTCTAACCTCATAATTAATGAACCGACTGATTCTATATCCCGGACCCTCACCGCTCCACGGGCCCCTAGCCAATAAATCTAGTGCAAAATACTCACTATAAACACTCAGAAACGAACTACAATAATATAAAAGACAAATAATCTAACAATTAATAAAAAAAATAAAGCCAACCCTATTAATAATATATATATATACAATAAATAATTAATACATACTCAACTGAAGATCACGTTGATCGTCAGAGACGTGATCATAAAGTATATAGTACCTATAATATAATTATCCTACAGTATAACAAATATGTACAAAAAGGGAAAAGGAACTTGTCAATTTTAATAATGATGCTTGATATAAATAAATAGAAATAATTTAGCAATAAAAATTTAATTGTCTCATAAAAATAATTGAAATAACATGATTTACAAATATAATACTCAAATAATAATAATAATCTGCAAAATATTAAAGAAATATATATAATAGAATTATTATATATTTACATAAAATAAATATAAGTATAAGATAAAAAATAAATGTGTAGCAGTTTGAGAAGCATTTTTCTAATAGTCTAATATAATTAAATAATATATATATATATATATATAAAAATATGATTATTATAATATAATAATATATATTTAATATATGTACACAAATTTAGCAACATTATTAATAATATATAATTATCTAAATAAAATTAATATAATTATCAATATTAATATTTATATATATAATATAATTATATCTCTAATAATAATACATAATGATAACTAGTATATAAAAATAAATAATAAAAAGATATAGATATATATATAGAATTAAAATTTAGCAACATTTTTAAAATAATGTAAATAATATATAAAATATCGCAATATTTAAATAACATTCGCAGGACACATAAGATTCAGTAATATTTAAACTACTAATGTAAATTTTAGGAAATCATTTAAAATAATATTACCTATATATAACATCTAATACAATAAAAACTAAAATAAAAATAAGTCAATTATAAAAAAATATAATATATAGTGAATATTTAATTTGGATATATGTACTCTACATCTAAAACTAAAATTATTAAGTCGTTTATAAAAAAAAGGTCTATCTATATTAATAGTACAAAGCTCTAGGCAAAATATGTCTAAGAGAAAGTTTTCAAGGTCCATAACTTAAAATTACACGACTTTCTTAAAGGTCAGTCATCAATTCTTGAATATCGTCACTATATACTAAATTAAAAACCTTAGAGATCCTAACTCTACAAATAATAACATAAAACGCAAACTAACCAAAATGTTTACTATAATATATAATTACAAGCTCTCGTATCTATGTTCCCATACATCCTTAACTAATAAAACGTAATATATCAATGTTATTACTTTTTTTCTAACAATTATAAAGTATTTTGTAAAATAATGTTATCATAATTTATTTATTCTAAATTATAATATTATATTGTTGATATATATATAAAATCTAATTTAATTAGGTATAGTATGATAATTATTTTTTTGTTTATATTTTCAAATAGTATTTAAGAAGGAAAAACTAAATTTTATACTCTAAATAGTATTAAATTCACTTAAAGATACGTTTATCCGCACATACTGCTATATTTGAGCTGATAATAAGAATTAGCGTATACTATTTTTATATGATGTTAAAAGCTTTATTAATAAGCTGACATTTATCTTCCACTTTTATCGTTTCAAATATTTTGCATTTATATGTTTATATATTTTATATTATGTAATTATAATATAATAATTACATTGATTTGAGAAAATTTTTTAAAGGAATAAAAGAATTTCAAAGTTATTCATATGTGATAAAATTTGCAAATACTAACATCTTTTAACTGTGCTTCTACATTATTATATTCGTGTCTTGGCAACGAGTAAATAAAGCAAATCGAGCGCAGGAAGTCGAGCCCTACAAATTATAGATAATATATATATATAATAATAATATATATATATAAATAAAATTATATATAAATAATATTATATAGATATTATAATATATAATAATATATATATAATATATAATAATATAATAAATATAAATATATATAAATAAATATAACTATAATAATAATAATATATAGAATATATATTAATATAATATATAAGAAAAATAAAAATATTATAATATATATATATATAATATGAATATAATAAATTATTATGAAATACTTTAACTTTATTGTGAAGGTGATGATTTATATATAACTAAGCAATATCTGCCTAATCAATAGATTTCTAGCGTCAAATATGAGGAAAATGAGAATTAAAAATATAATATAGAGACAAGGTAACGAGGAATTCTATATTCAGGGAAAAAACTCTCTTTACCTTTTGTTTCAGGTAGAATAATAAATCTTAATGAGCTTTGAAGTTATCACTCACCATGATTTTATACTTTGTTTGTGGAAGGATGCTTATTCAGAATAATACTATAAAATATAAAATTACATCTAAAAACACTCAAATCAACAACAACAAAAATTATATCCAAATTAATGCAAAACATTATCATATAAATAACTCAATATTCATTCCTCAACGAGATATGATAATACTCCTAAACTCTCAATTAAAATAATAATTAAAAGGATGACTGACATACATGCGCTACATTCTCACAATCAAAGTCATTCCTCATAATACGCAACGCAGAAACCCAGAAAAACATTCTCGTCGAAAAAACTATTATTACATCAAACGTGGATAGATTTCTTATCACTATCGATCATGACTTGGAGCGAACACATAGCTGAATATAAACATAGGTATTCCTTTATAGACAACGTACAAACAAGTGCATCAACCTAGACACGCACACCGAACCTCAGAATAAAAAAAGTTCTCCAGAGTGCTTTAACCATGAGTCCTCACAAAGCAGCTATCAATACGTCAGATCCTACACTGTTAAACATAAAAACACGACCACTCCAACCACCCTCCCTACAAAAAAAAATAACACTTATCGGAACAACATTTTGTATACCAAAACCAAAATCTGCGGAGACGGAACAATGGTAGCGCCTCCGCCTCCACCAAGAGCAATTGGTGAAATACATCCATTACTTGTTCTTACAAATGATTTATATTTATCGTCAAAATATACCATGCTTCACATAAAATTTCAATTATTAAATTGCCCTCCCAAAAGTTTAACCACACACAATTCACCTCCACATATAAGCTTATATTTTACCCACTGGCCTATCCCTGAAAAAATAAACCCGTTGAATCACACATTTTTTTAACGACCACTATTTAAATAATAGATGTGCATGTTAAAAAACTTTTTATCACTAGACATTGAATGATATTGTATCTATTGAGATGGAAGCTAAAGTGTGACTGCTTGTTCGAAAGATTATTAATAATAATAGATGATAAGAGATATATCTAAAAGAGTACTTGTACTTGAGTAATGAGAAGAGAGAGAGAGAAAAAAATAAAATAGTTGTTATTATTATATATACAAGCTTGGCTGGTAGGTTAGCATGTGAAGATAATATAGATTATGTTATGTTATAGAGGAATAGGTTAAGGTATTAGGAATGATATAGTATTGGCTAAAGTAAGGCTACGATGGGCTAACGATTATCGAGAATAGAGGAGAAAGAGTAAAGCTTGATGGGAGCAGGTTAAGAATGACTTCTTTCAATTTTTTATAACATATGATATTTCAATCCACGATAAGACTCACTATTAGAGCTAAAATACTGCGTATCTCAAATAATAACTATAAAAAATAAAGAAAAATTGTTAAAAAAAAAATACTAAACATCGCATACTAAAATAAATAAATAAATAAACTAATAATTAAACATAATAATAATAATATAATAATAAAGAAGTATAGATGATGATATAATAATAATACTAAGTAACTATACTAATACTAATTTCTAATACAAAGACTACTACTGGCAGGAATAGAAAGTTCGAAACGAATCAAAATTATTAAACTTCATACTAAATTTAAGCTGCTAATACTGAATAATAATAATATTAAATAATAATAATATATTAATAGACTAACTCCCACCGCAAACACCACACTAGATTAGAAATACATGCAACTCATAATAAAATCCATACTCACTAATAGATAATCAGAGTACATAAATAATAATACCTCACCTCAACTCAAAGAATATGGTAGGAAATACAACTAAGTAAACTAATAATACCCGATAATATGAACCTAATACGGTAACATCCTCGCAAAGCACACAACATCCAATTAATTCCCATAATAATATAATGAGATATGAATCTGTCCAACCACGACCACACAAAGAATTGTTAAATTGCAAGCTAACCCTATGATCAACTATAGATAGCTAAGGATCTCAGAACCCAGACTCTCAATGAAATCAACAGAAAAGTAAATAGCATACATAGGTCCTGAGAAGACTCCTTAAACTACACATCGAGCTTAAACTCTATACCCACAGACAATGCGGCAAGTTCACGCAAGTCTACACAACCACAATGAGAATGAATCGACTCCATTTTACGATAATCTATCTACCTACCTATATATAACAGATGCACCCATCACAAAAACATCTGGATCACCGAGACAGCCCCCGAGAAAACATGCGATACGTGAACTTCCCTAGCACTGGACCAGCTCGAGAAAACGGATGCGCACACTACTGAGACGAGAACGACAGGTACAATAGATTGGAAACCGAAAGTCGAGAACAACGGAACAACAGCTATAACCCAACCACCATACAGAGTTGAGAGAAATCAAACAAGCACCGCCAAAAACGAATACATAACGAACAGGACCGAAAACAAGGATCAAGTACCGACAGCACGTATCAAATGAGTAATACGACACCAACCCCTGACAGATTGGAGCGACAAGCGGCACAGCAGCACTAAAAACGACCTAGCCAATTATCACAACGGTGCACGAATGGAATAGATCGAAAGCAAAAACCCACCGAATTCAACGATTACTCTATCCACTCCCTCCGAGCGAAAGTAATGAATGTGTAAAATACGTGACACGCATGTATAGTCAGGATTGAGCGAAACCTGAAGGCTGAAATCAAAAAAACGATATATGTTCAATTAATTGAATCTGAAGAGTTCGAAAATGGATTACTATGATAGACGCTCAGCATTATGGGAAGCGAAGGCGAAAGCAGCAGATACGAAGACAATTACACGATTAGAGGAAATAACAAAAAAATAAGAAGGAAACCGAGTAATATTGGACGGAGAAAGTATTAGAATGAAACTGGTAAAAGTGAGAAAGTTTGTGATTCATTTAAAGGAAGTAATTCCATTAAAATAATATTCGATCATAGAAAATAGTTAAAAATAAACTAGAGGAATAAATAATAATAATAATAATAAATAATAATAAAATAATAAAATAATAATAAAATAAATAATATAATAATAATAAATAATAATAATAATAAATAATGAAATTTAATATAATAAATATCAATATATAAATTGAATAATATATATAATAATAATAATAGTTATAATAAATAATAATAGTTATTAATATAATAGAATAATGAATGATAATAATTAATTATAGTAAAATAATAATTAATGAAATATTCATAAATAATAATTAAATCAGAATAATTTATTTATAATAGTACATAATTTATTAATATGAATAACAGATAAATAATACAACGTTGTCAATCCCAACATAATAACTGAGTGAATATACAATACACTCATCAGTCGATGGGAGACATCACATACAATCCATACCATCGAAAATAATACTACACTCACACCTCTCACGGCCCACATAATACATCCGCCCTAAGTAAACTGAGATACAGTAAATGAATTAAAATTAATACCCCATGAGTAAGTAAGAACTGAGATGGTAGGGATATATAATATATAATAATAATAAGATGACAAGCGTTTACCGAGAAGTAAATGTCCCAGTTCCTCAGTCCGTGTACATCAAATAAAGGAGTTATTGAGCAGAATCTTGCAGGGTGCGAAAGTTCAATAATATAGTTTTAAGTCAGGTTGCACCTAGATTATGAACCACTACGAATAAACTTTCTATACTGCGTAAACTTAAATATAGAGACAAAGACTGCCACGGAAACTCTGCCTCTTGTTGTCTTACCACTCCTCCGGTGTATTCTGCCTTGCAAAGATAGACCACAGGTGCACTTTGTGTGTGATAATAGATAGGTGTAACTTTAAACACTAAAGGCAAGGGAAAAATTAGATGAAAATTATTATAAAATTTGTATTAACATTTTTATCATTTTAAACGAATTTTAATGAAATTAAACAGAATATTATTAGATATATAATAAATTATAATAATATAATATATTATTAGAAATAAAATATATAATGATATAT
>JABUQX010063832.1:0-15000 GCA_015478945.1 Trachelipus rathkii
AATCGCTTTTGGTGCTGTAAACACCTCTATTTGATTTACTGATTTACT
The DNA here is from genome assembly GCA_015478945.1 of Trachelipus rathkii. Taxonomy (NCBI): domain Eukaryota; kingdom Metazoa; phylum Arthropoda; class Malacostraca; order Isopoda; family Trachelipodidae; genus Trachelipus; species Trachelipus rathkii. The sequence continues at coordinate 49 of JABUQX010063832.1, forward strand.
GATTTTAAGGTATTTTAATGTTAATAAATATATGAGTTAAGCAGTAAAGCATATGAGTTAAAAGCAGTAAAAATAAAACAGTAAAAAACAAAAAGCATATACTAATCCCTTTGTGGCTAGGTAACACCTCTATTGATTTACTGATTTACTGCTTTAAGGTATGCTAATGTAATAAACTATATTGAGTTAAAGCAAGTAAAGCAATATGAGTAATAAAGGCAGTAAAAACAAAGCTACTAACTGCCTTTGGTGCTAAGGTAAACCTCTAATTGATTTACTGATTTACTGCTTTAGGTATTGTAAAAATGCTTTTTAATAAAAATTCGTACAATTGTAGTAACAAATGAATTGATTCATATATATTTGAAAGAAATTCCTTTGAATAGTTTAACATTGAATATCATATTTTCGTTCGCGCGGTAATATGCGTCTGCGGACGCACAGCGCTCGGCGTTAGGGCGGAAATATGCACTGCGGGCGCACACGGAGGTTTCCGTGGCGGGCTCACCTGGCGACGCGGACTCGTAAACGTTGCGGTCACTGTCTCAAATGTGTATATCTCTTTAGATATATATTCTGTCGTGGCTAATAAGTGTTTGAGGAAAAAAGACTAAACTCAACCTGTCAGGAGCATCCTTAGCCACCTCTAATATACACCAATCGATCCCCATACCTTATAACCTAGGGTAGACACCCATATTAGGCTATTCTAGGCTCAGGGAGGCTAGAAAAAGCTGAAAAACGGTGGCACTCAGTTGGCACTATGTGGCACTAACTTGGCACTATGTGGCACTCATTGGGCACTCATTGCACACATTTGGCATTCATTGGAACTCATTGGCATCACTTGGCACTCGACATGGCACTCCTCTAATACTGCATAGAATATCTAATAGAACACTCCTAGACCACCTTACGGTGATTGGAACCATCAAAATGTATTGAACCATCAAAATATACTGAGCCATCAATAATGCTGAGTCATCAAAGATAGCCCCTTCAAAGATGAAACCATCCATATAGATGACGTCATCAAGAATGAGTCACTAATAATGCTGATCCATCAATGGAGCCATCAAAGTTGACCAACAAAGTTGAGCCATCAAAGATGAGTCACATCAAAAGATGAGGCATCAAAGTTGAGGCTATCAAAGCTGAGGCATCAAAGTTGAGCGCAACAAAGTTGAGCCATCAAGATAGTCATCAAAGATGAGTCCATCAAAAGATGATGGCATCAGAAGTTGAGGCAAACAAGCTGGGCATCAAAGTTGAGCATCAAAGTTGAAGATATCAAAGTGGAGGCATTCAAAAGCTGAGGATACAAGAGTAGTGTGTGTGTGTGTGTGTGGTGTGTGTGTGTGGTGGTTGGTGTGTGTGTGTGTTGTGTGTGTGTGTATAAGGGTAAATGATATATACAATGTATATTATATATATATAATTATATAATATATATATATATAATAATATATATAATATATATATATATCTATATAATATATATATATATATATATTATATATATATATATATATATATATATATACTGATACGTAGCCACTATGTTTTTGTAGGGTAGGTTCGACGCGATGGAAAATAAGTTTTAGAGACAGGATCCATACAAGGTCACGTACCTACATGACCTCATGTTAGCACAGTTACCTACCAAAGGCAAGGTGGCAGGTATCTGGATGTGCTCAAGATAATCCCTACTAAGCCCTCCACTGACCTTTTGGAAATGGTTCGATTCAAAAGGCCCTTGATACCGTATCAGGACAAAATATCAAGGCCCAAAACCGAAGTATCAAGCAGAACATCAAAAAAAGGGGGCTAAGCCCCTAAAGGAGGGTAAAAAATTAGGGGGAGATACGTACGACGGTTGTTGCGCAACCGTCTGGCGCAACCCTTCTTCGAAGGGTTGTCTAAATCAAGGTCTCAAAATTGTAACGTAGAATACACAGGTTGGACGAAAAATTTGGGTTCTCAAAATTGCACCCTGGAAAACAATTAGGGTGGCCGAAAAATTAGGGTGCCGAAGATAATTAGTGATTTGCCCGAAAAATAGGGTTTGCCAAAGTATTGACCCTGGTAAAGACCAAAGGGTTGGGCCGAAAAAAATTAGGGTGGGACACGTACAGGTTGCTGACACAACCGTTTTGGCGCAACCCTTCCTTCGAAGGTTGCAAAAATTAGGGTCGGCAAAAATTACCGTGGGCCCAATTCTTCGAAGGGTTGCAAAAAAATTAGGGGTGCTCAAAAAAATTTAGGTTCTCAAAAAATTTGGGTTGCCCCAAATTTAGGGTGGGGTAAAAGAGGCCGGGTCCAATTTTCTCAGGTGGGTAAAAGAGGCTTAGTTCATATATATCACGTTCTACTACTAACGGTAATATTATACTGAAATTCTTTTATCATTAACATTTATAATTCGTTCCACAGCTCGACAAAACAGTTTTAACATTTTTGAATTAAATTCTGTTTTATTTGTTAGTTTTTACTAACATCGGACAACCATTCCAATTGATTTCTTCTAGAGAGTTTTCTTCTTTTGCTAAATAATATATTATTTTACTATTTTACATTGTTTTATTATTATTTTATTATTTACAGCAATTTTTAAAACAACATTTAAAGAAGCAGAATAGGGAAGGTGTCTAATAAAATTAAGAGCCTCAATAAGATCCAATAGCAAGGTTCTCTGGGCAAACTTATCCATATAAATGCACATCTATCCCTCACAAATTCTAAACTAAATCATCTCGTATCACCCTTCCTCTCCTCTTCATAACCAACCTTCCACTTCATTTATTTCTTTCGGCACACGTGCGTGCCCACACACACACCTACAAAATCACAATATATATATATATATATATATATATATATATATATATTATAGTATAATAATAAATATATTATATAATATTATAATATATATATATATATATATATATATATATATATACTATATATATATATATATAGAGAGAAGAGAGAGAAGAGAGAGAGAGAGAGAGAGAGAGAAGAGAGAGAGGAGAGAGAGAGAGAGAGAGAGAGAGAGACTTTAAGTGCAAGCAACATGAGCAAAATAAACAAGCGATTTTCTTGTTTGTTTGTTTTTTCCTTTTTATAATTTTTTTTATTATTACTAATTGATATATATATTTTAATATACCTAATTTCAAAATCGACAGTTTTGAGAATAGTCTTTTCCATAATTGTACTACATTGACACACGAGCGTTTTTTCATATGTATCTTTTTTTAATGTTGACAGGGAAAAAGATACATATATATATATATATATAATAATATATATAATAATATATAATATATAATATATATATATATATTACATATATAGTATATATATAGTATAGTATATAAATATAATATATATATTATATATTATATATATATATAATATATATATATTATATATATGATATATATATATATATAATATATATAGTATATATATAATTATACTATAGTATAGTATTTAGTGGATGCTGCAGATGTTCATTTTTTTTTTCCATCCGCGATGCGGAATGCTGATGCGGATGTTGATTTTAACATCCGCGAGATGCGGAAATGCGATGTCGGATGCCGGATGTTTTTATATAATCATTATATATATATATATATATATATATAATATAATAATAATATATATATAATATAGTATATTATATATAATATATATATATATGATATATAGTATACTATATATAATATAGTATATATATTATATATATATATTATATATATGTAATTCGATGTTTGCCCCCAACTAGTAGATATACTATTGTACCAGGGTGCGGACCGGGAACCCAACTCAACGGACCCCATCAACCTCTTTCCATAACCTCTGACCTTAAAGAAAGAGATTTTACATGGATTATATCCTTTTTGCACCTAGTATTGAAATTCAAATTATGGAAGGTTGTGCTTGAGAGACATCCATTTTTCTGCCTTTTCTGCTGAGAGTTCTGTTTCCTCGTTTTCATCATATTATTGAGCCGCATTGCTAAAATATCTCTCTCAATGGAACACTATATATAGGTTGGAGGACAGGCCAGGTATTTCCTTGCCAGTTTTACTTAAGCGTGGGTAAAATTTTGCATTTTGATTAATTAACACTACCACCAACTGATAGGCATCGTCATTTCTTTGTATCTAGCGTGTCTTGGTGATACGTTTTCGATCATTTTGCCTGTATCTTTTGATAATGCGGGTGTTTCTTCTCACTACTGGACTGTAGAAATTCTTCTAGTGATCTGTTTCTGATTTACTTGTAGAAGGTGTTGGGTATCTGTAGATTTTGTTTTTTTCCTTTTAATGGTGGCTGAATTAATAGACTGTTCGATTGAAGTTTTTCAACTGCAACAAAAGTAAACGATTTAACTTGTTCTAAATATCGTTACCAAAAAACTTGCTTTATAACGGAATCTAAGTAAGTTGCAATAGTTCGAAGGTCATTAATTTCACAGAACAAAAGCGTTTTTTAGCCTCTAGTTTAAATTACATTTTTCAGTTTTTTTAAAAAAAAATAATCAGTTTCATTTGAAGATGGTTCAAAATGCTTATTTAGCGTTGGGATTCAATGGTATTACTGAGAGACAGAACTGTAAGAGGCGCTGATTTTTTGTTAGTTTCTTCAATGGTTTCAATAGCTTAATGCAGTGTGATATGATGTCATTTTCCCCATTAATAAGATTGTTTAAACTTTGAATACTGAACTGGCGTACGAAGCAAGAGTTTCTTTGAGCAATACTTCTTTCCACATATGAGGGTAAACTATTCCGCGAGTTGGAATGTTCTGTTGATAAACATTAAGATATGAATTCAAAGCCGTTTTTGAATTGCCTTAACTCATTTACATTTTCATTTTCTTTTTAAGATTCATCTTAAGTATTTTTATTAATATAAATTCTTTATCAAATCTCGAAAAAAAAAAACATCCGCGCAACATCCGCAAGGCAAACGCGATGCGGATGCGGATGCGGATCTTTAATAATGTTGCGGATGCTCCGCGGAATGCGGATGCGGAAGTTACTGCATCACTAAATATATGATACTATAATTTATATATATATATATATATAAATATAACTTTAATTTTTTTATTATTATAATTGATATATATTATATTATTATAATATATATATATTTTTAATATATATATTATATGATATATTTTTAATGTTGAGTCGGGAAAAAGATTTCACAAACGTAAGTTGTTTCAAACATTGATAACCTTCTAAATGCTTAATCTTTAGATTTGGATAATACTTTTAGAACTTTTTTTAAACTCAGTATGCCAAGACACATTCCTGCACCATTAAATCAATCATTTAATTGAGTACAGTTCAGGGCTGCGGAGCCGGCAAATTTTTTTCCGGCTCCGACCTCCGACTCCAACATTTTAAAATTGCCCGCTTCAACTCCGCTCCGGTCCGGCTCCAGTAATTTTAAAATTACCCGGCTCCGACTCCGGCTCCGGCTACGGCATTTTAAAATTGTTCGGCTCCGGCTCCGGCTCCGGCTCCGGCTCCGATCCTTGCTATAATTCCGTCTCCATTTACACTTATGAAATCACTAATTCCCTGTTACCAAATTTTTATGGTATGATGAAATTGAATGTTTGTTAATGACACCTTTATCAACTTAAAATTAAAAACTAGAAAATATTTTATAGAAAATAAGAATTTTTAGAAATACAGAAAATGAATAATTCACTTTCTTCCTAAATTTTAATATAATTCCTCTTTGAACGATGAACTTTCTGTACAGTTACGTAATATAATTTTACTAAAAATTGTTATTTTTTAAAAAAAAATTTTTTTTTTAAAAGCGGAAAAATTATATTTCAGTTTCATCCTAAAGTTTAAAATAATTCCCTTTTGAACTATATGAATAGATGTATATTCAATGCAATTTTATTCAAAACAGATATTTTATTCAATATATATATCATATATATATATATATATATTAATATATATATAATATATATATATATATATATATATATATAATATATATTATATATTATAATATATATTAATTGTTTGCATGTATATATTTTTGAAATAGATATTTAAAAAATGATTTTAAGAAAATATTTTTTTTTACTTTCTCTAGCTAAAGGATTTTAAATAATTTCTTTGATACTGCCTGAGCCATATGTAATGTAAATTTATCCAAAAAAATTGTTTCTTAAAAATAAAAGTTTTTCAATAAAATCCTCCAATAACGATGTCCTTAGATCCGATTTTAATACTTTTAAAGCAAAAATAAGCTCTCAACATTCACATGACTAGGAGTTAAAGCTGTGTTGTGTAAGCCGCATCTTGCAAAATTTTAGGATTAGCTATGAATTGCCTCTTTAACTGTTAACTTTGATTTCCGGTCGATTTTCATTATTTGGATTCTACTTTGCATTTTTTAGAGGATTTTTTAGGTTGAAGGTTTTTAATGGTAGATTGTCTTTTTCACAATCGCATTTTCTGCATTTGCTTTTTTTTTTTCAAGTTTTTTTTTGTTTTTTGTCCCATGGTTTGTCAAATTTGACTTCTTCATCCTCATCTGATCAAGATACACAAGGGAGGATGCCTGAAACTGCTGAACTTTCTGACTCCGACCCAGATTTCTTTTTGACTTATGTTATATTCTTTAAGTCCTAGTTCACAAAAGAGCATTCCTAGCTTCTAATATCAGATTTTCAGTTCTGAGGATTCTGAACTGTGGATCAACAAAGATGTCCGACAAAAAATATTTTTGTTTTTCAGTTAACATTTCTTCCCTTCTTTACAATGGAACTTTTTCTAAATTTGCTAGATCGCCTTCTCTATAAAAAAAATTTCCCTTCAATCATGTCCTCTAACTGAATATTTTTTGTTGTAAAGTATGGGTGTTTCAATAATTCTTTGATTTGTTTCACACTGACTATCGAGAGAGAAGTTCAGAGAGTACCGAACCATCATACTAATACATCCTTTTACGTTGCAGAAGCCTTTCGAAGCGCTAAGAACATGTAACTTCCCCATCTGCCGTCTTGAGTCTAAGATTGCCACTTTTCTAGCTTGACGCTTTTGAACTTCATTAATTTTGGGTACGTGCTGCTTTGCTATTTGTCTCGGCTTTCCTATATAAGATTTGCTGTCAAGAGTATTTCTGAGAAAATCCACTGCTAGCGGTAAAGTATGAACTCCGCATCTCATGTGTGCAATGTTAACGTCATCGAAACATAGTGTTATCATTGTTTTATCAAGTTCATTCTGAAAACAACTACTACTTCGTTTTGACATTCAATAAATCAGTAATCCACATTTACCAGCTTTCCTGTCCTCTCATCCATTTAATTCTTTTCTAATCGTACTGCGATCATGTTTATCAGTTATCCGTAACAAAGCTATTTACTTGCCTCTTATTATTTCGAATTCTTTTAAAACGTAAATAACAAGTTCTTGGATATATTAGCTGAAATGTTTCGATTTGGTATCTCTTACTGCTAAAGTTTTACTATATTGTTTTTATATTCGTCCACATATTTAATATAATTTATTGAAAATGGGATGTTTGTTTTGAAACAATTTCAAACAAACATTTTGGAGGTTGCAAGAGAACTGCTTTCTATTAATGAAGAAATGAAAATGATTCATGCGAGAATCATTGTAAAATAAAGATATAGGGCAATTACAATTTATTTTCTTGATGAGCAATTACAATTTATTTTCTTGATGAGTTTTCAAACCAGTTAGAGAGCAAGTCCGTGAGCCATAGATCCATACTAATTTTACGAATTTTGTAAATAAATTTGATCTGTAGAGTCATTGTTAAGGATTTTAGCATTTACCTCACTCAAAGCGTGCACTCCAAGAGAAATATTAATTTACTCTAAAAAGGCTAAAAACGCCCTTTTTTTAATTCTACAGGAGAAGAAAGCCTAACAGAACTGGCTTTAATGAGTCTTCATCATAGTTACACAATATAAATATGGTCCTAGAAATATAATGGAAGTTTCCTTAAAAATATTACATACTGAAAGGTTTTTTTTTTTTTTTTTTTTTTTTTTTTTTTTTTTTTTTTTTTTTTTTTTTTTTTTTTTTTTTTTTTTTTTTTTTTTTTTTTTTTTTTTTTTTTTTAAATACGAAAACTTGGAGAAATAGTGTAGTAGAAGGATATAGACATTTTTTTTAAATAACTTTATATAAATAAATGATAGCACCTCCACAACCGCCAACAAGATAACAAAACTCACGCCAGCTCACAAACAGTTTTAGGAAAAATGAAATCACTTTCAGTTATATAAGTGACTATTTATTAGCAAAGAGTGTATGTGTTTTCGGAAATAATATAATTTTTATTTACAGTTGGTGGTCATTGTAATTAATAGCAAAATGTCGAAATCTTTAGGCAAATATTTCTAATTGGACATTACAAACATCAAATAACAGATAGCAAGTTACCATCGAAGGGAGATTGTTTACGTACTTTGTTTTATAACATGCGAGTTGTCAAACTTAATTTTAATGAAAGTGCAACGCTTGTCGTGGACGAATGCTTGATTTATTGGAGGAAAGCAAAAATCCCTGCACATTGACTTCATAAATGTTAGGGTAAATTTAAAGGCATTTATGTAACATGACAAAAATTGGTCAATGACACGAAAAAAAAATTTGGTAAAAAGCAATTCATCCTAGAGAAACACAGGATATTTCTAATAATTTGAAGGATCTATTTGACATCGCACATTAGTATGCTTCCCAAATTGATAACAATCGAAGAAGATAGACAATTTCTGATTAAACAGCGTGAAAACGGACGATCAGGTTCGATGGCCGGTGTTGATAAAAAACTGCATGGTATTGAAAGAAGAGGTTGTAAAGATTAGAGATGAAACAGAGTAAGATCCTAAAAGCAATCACCACCTGTAGATTATCCATCTAACTTCATCAGTATTGTTTCTGAATTGTAAGTATAATTATTTTTATTTTGTTTAGTTCCAAAGTAATATGTAAACGAAATGTTAATTAAACAGACAAGTTTATTTTAGTGAAAGACTGTGGATCATTGTTTCTCACTCCAGACTCCTCATCGCTCCCATCTGCGATCGCAACCTAGCGCAAGCATGGTCGTGAGATAAGAAAACCAGCAAAATTAAAGTGTTGAAAAACCAAAGAAAGAGCTGAATTAATTTACTCAAACTCCACGATTAGCTACAGCATTAGATAAATGCAGAGTTACTGAGCGAGATTCCGTTCATTTAATAATGGCGATTATGGAAGCCGTTTCCAACCCCTTACGAAATTAATCGAACTTCCATTCGAAAACAACGGAATCAATTACGAAAACATATTCGCAGAGACTTTGATATATCTTCTGCGCTATTGTTACAGAATTTTGTAACCATTCACTGGGATACGAAATTGTATAAAATATATCTGTGGTTAAAGCAGTAGAAAGATGGCTTATAATTGCTCACTGTAAATTGTAGAACATTTACTATGGGTCCAGATTTAACAAGAAAGCTACCGGTAAATGAAATGGCCTCCTGCAATTTATGACTTTGGAGAAGTGATATTTGATTGAAAAAGTACAAGTGTACCTAATTTGATACCACTGTTTCAATATACAGGCAGATTAAAGGTACTTGTACGTATTAGAACAAAAAATTGGACAGAATTATTATTATATTGTTGTCTGCCGTTACCACATTTTTGAATTATGTTGCAGTAGTAATTTAACAAAAAGCAATTTGGTAGTTTCGGTGCCGCAAACCATCTCATATTCAGAAGATTCAAGAAAATTGGTCTAATATTAATGTTTCAGAAATCGTTCCAGGTTTTGAAACCTCTGAAATCAGTAAAAATTATTGGTCTTGAGCAGGATGCCTAATTTTGATGCATGAATGATATAATTTATGAAGAGTTTTCCTCGAGAAGACTCATCGGGAAACTATTGGGATCTTGTAATTATTTGCCTTTTTTTTTTGGGCCGTTCTCCCCGGGAGCATACATTTTCAGAAGTCAGTCAATATCAGATGGACAGATGGATTGCCGAAGTCGATATATTCTTTAAAAGATTATATTTATTTCGAACAGAATTTCAGTTAACCAAAGAAAAAGAAATATCAATTATACATATAACATGCTTTATTGTAAGATGGTAGTTCAAATATTAGATCAGTGCAACTAGAGGAATATCTGTTTCACTAAACGATTATTAAAATTTTTGAAAAGAAATTAGACAATTCAAGCAAGTTGACGAAAGTATCGCCGAAGAGCAATCTGCAATTTTTGAATATATAGTTCCAAATGAGAATGTATAGCATTGCTCCCTCTGGATGATTGTTACTGAAGAAACAAAACTAAAACTGGTACTAAAAATGGTACAAAAGTTTACAGCAGCATCAGAAAAAGAAGAATAAACAGACAAAGTTGAAAATGAAATTATAAGCAGTCTCAAGAAATTTCATTAAAAAAAGATGTTTCCCAGTTTCTGCAAAGATCAGATGTAAGAATTTTTGCTTAAACTAGCTACAATTATCTATAAAATTGATTCGAAGATTTTCAATGAAAACTTTTTTTGCCCTAACATCCATTTATGGATTAACTTCCAACAGTATCAACAAGAAGCTTCGTATTAGAAAATTAAAGATGTGAATGATTCTGGAATGTATCAAACTAATTCAAGATTATAACGACAACGTAATAAAGGATGAGGAATCAAAAGCAGTTTTTATTGCAAGTAAGTTAAACTCTGTAAGCTGTAATTTTACACTTCCACCATTCGATAATATTATATTGTCACATGGTTCTCATTTTACATTAGAAGTCAGACTATATATTTATATATAATATATTATATATATATATTTATATATATATATATATATATATATATATAAATATATTATAATATATATATATATATAATATATTATATATTATAATTTATATATATATATTTAGTATATATATATATATATATATAATATATAATATATATATATCTATCTATTATATATATATATATAATATATTATATATTATATAAACAAATTTCTCTTTCAATTGCTTCTATAAATCAATCTATAAATAATAATAAAATGTCTATAACGGTAGAGCGACAGAGCTGCAAGGCAAGGGTTGTGGTTCGATCCCTCCTCCTGCTCCTAGGTAGTAATTACCTAGAAACAGTTCCCCTTCTTAGAATAGGGCAATGCCCCGTGAGGTGAGAACTTTATTAAAAGCACATAATAATAATATTTTGCCAATCGTTAATGTGGTTAACGCAGAGAATAAACACCATTTGTTTTATTTCAATATTGATATTACATTGTTGTTGTGGGTGTATGTGTGTGTGTATGTGTATGTGTATGTATCTGTATGCACTTTGAATGAAAGCAACGATAAATATTATGTTATTTTATGTGTTAATAACATAATGGTGACAGTCGACAAAATAAACGCTCTATTATTTATTAAGCCTTCTAAAATATATGTTTGAACAAGAGAATTTGTAAATGAGGGGGGGGGGTTCTGGGGTTCTGATATTCAACCCCCGCAAAAAGTAATCCCCCTTTTTCATTGCTATATAAGTGACGAGAATCTACACGTGATTTAGTCCATTTCCTTCAAAAAGCAAATTCCCAAACAAAATTCAACTCTTCTTCAAGTAATGTCTAAGGATTTAATAATGAAAGCGTTAATCCCTTTATCATCTGTACCAAGCTTTGAGTCTCTAGAGTCCATAATTGCTCTGAGGAACAAGAAGAAGACAAGGCTCGGTGCTCTCGGCCTTCCAAGTCGATCCAAAAGGGTTAGTTTAATCCTATCTTCTCATTTGGGTTTTGTTGGGAGCTCATTCGCTTAATCCATTCAATGCCTTTTCAGATAAATAATAATTACTTCAGTCTATTTAAATTAATTTAAAGTCTAAAGACCCACTTTCCTTTAAAGTAAAAGAGTATTATTATTATTATTATTATTATTATTATTATTATTATTATTATTATTATTATTTATTATTATTATTATTATTATTATTATTATTATTATTATTATTATTATTATTATTATTATTATTATTTCTATTATTATTATTCTTATTATGATTAATTATTTTTATTTGTTATTATATAATATTGTTATTATATTATATTTTAGTTATTTGTTCTTTTTTTCTTAACCTTATATTCATTATTATATTATTATAATTATTATTGATTATTAATTATTAATAATTCTATTATTATTATTATTATTATATTATTATTATATTTTATATCTATTATTTATTAAATTGATTATTATTATAATTATCATTTATTTACCGATAACTATTTCTTTGTTTATCTTGTAAAATATAATGTGGAATATCGACAATGTTTACTTCTGTTAGTTCTGTCTGTCTGTTAATAATTTATTATTATTATTATTATTATTATTAATTATATTATTATATTATTATTATTTTATTATTATTGATATTATTATTATTATATTATTGATTATTATTAATTATTAATTATTATATATTATTATTGTTATTATTTTATTATTATATTATTATTATTATTATATATTATTATTATTTAATTATTCATGTATTATAATAATTATTTATTATATTAATGATTGTTGGGCTTTATTACAAAAGATTATAAAAGGATGGATAAAAGAGTCATCCTTATTTATTCTCTCGCAATTTTTAGGATTAGGAATTATTGGCTATGGCTTAAATTGTTTAATTTAGGATTTCTCATTAAATATAATTTGAAATATAAAACCGTATAAGTACTTCATTGGCTCAATGAAGAAAACGGTCCGCTTAGTAGCCCATTTCCTAGTGCACAGTATTATTTTTATAGGTTAAAATTGCTATTTTTTAATGGTAAGCTATTTATGTAATATATACTAGAGGCCAGAATAAATATTAAATTTGATTTTATTATTTTATTATGTATCTATTATTATTATGATTATTATTAATTAGTATTATTAATTAGTATTATTATTATTAATATATTATTATATTATATTATTATTATTATTATTAATTTATTATTATTATTATTATTATTATTAATATTAATTATTTTATTATTATTATTTTTATATTTTATTTTATTATTATTATTGATTATTATTATTATTATTATTATTATATTATTTATTATTATTATTTTATTAGTTATTATTATTATTATTATTTATTATTATATATTATTAATCTATTATTATTATTATTATTTTTAATTTTTTATCTACTTACAACTACAACCGCTCCCAGGTAGGGCAAGACTGTCATGGATCCGGCTCTCTCCAATCTACCTAATCCTCCAGGATTCCCTCTTCTCTCAGCTCCCACACGACGGCCATTCCATGTCTTCTCAATGAAGTCTCCACCGAGCTTCCCATCCTTTCCTAGGTCTTCCTCTTGGTTTTGTTCCCTCCGGTCTCCACTCACATCTCCTCTTGGGCCCACGTCTCTTCTTTCTGCATCCTCTCCAAGTGTCCCACCAAGTCAATCCTGCTGCATCATCTTATTTAATATGCTTCCACTCCACCTCTTCCCTTATTTCTTTCGTTTCTTTCTGCCTCTTCTAGTCTTTCCTACTATCGCTCTCAAAACGTTCATCTCCGCCGACTGCATTCTACTATCCTCTCTTGTGGTCGTACACATATCTCTACCTATATAGTAGAATCGGTGTTAAAACCCTCTCGATTTTTACCTACATAATCATTTGTCTATCTTTCAGTATGGGGTACTGTTCTTACAGCTCCCCATACTGAGCTATCCTGCTTGTTACCTCCTGTACATTTCCTCCTTCTCTTCCAAATATTCCACCATCTTTATCTCAGTTCCTTCCACATTCACTCTCAGCTCTCCCCTCATTCTTCTCTACCAACCACCATGATCTCCGTCTTTTATGTGTTCATAATCAAACCGGCATCTCTAAGTATATTCGCAAAACATGTTATCACCTCTCTTAGCCTATCTCCCTCTTCACTCCAGCACGCCATGTCATCCGAATATGCCATAATATTCACCGTCCAAATCTCGTATATCCTCCCCACCTTTTTTATCATTATATCCAAAAATGCTACAAACAAAATTGGTGACGACACGCTTCCCTGTTTGACTTCCGTTCTCACCTCAAAACCATTCCTTACTCTCAATATTCTCTTCTTACATTACATTTACTATTCTTTTAGTCAAACTCTCCAGGGCGTCTTACTTCAGCTTTTATTCACTTGCATATTGCTCTCTCTAGTATTCTCCAGCAGTCTCTCCCTAGGCACTGAATCAAAAGCTTTCCTCAGATCTATGAAGGCTATACTCGTTTATTATATTCCCATACCTTTTCTAACGTAATTCTCAAGGAGAACAAGAGATCCGTCGTTTTTTTGTTCTTTCTATATCCATGCTGCTCTTTCCCCCAGTCTGGGCCTCTACTACCCATTTCCTCACAACCTTCTCTCTAGTACTCACCCCCTCCCCCCCCCCCTCTCCCAACTTTTTTTGCCAAGTGGTCAACAATGGTATTGCCCTGTAGTTTTTACAGTCTCTTGTATCTCTTTTTTCCCCTATATATTGGAACAATGATTGACTTTCCTCACCCCTCTGGTACTTCGCTTTCGTTTCAAATACCTATTGAACAATTTCAGAATTACTTATTTCATTTTCTCAAATCCTCCCTCTTTTAATTAGTTCTATGGGTGTCCATCTGCCTCCGTGCCCTTACGCGTTTTCTTCATCGCTCTCAGGCCACCTCCAACTCTCCATAGTGATCTGCCTCTTCCTCCATCACTCTCCCTCCCTGTGTCATTTACATTTAACGTTCTTTAGGGTAATTCCTCCATCTTGCGCCTGCTTTATGTTTCTGAATTTCCACCAAAACCTCTCTTTGCTTATCCTTGATATTACACACTTTCCTTTTTGATCC
>JABUQX010063832.1:17500-20000 GCA_015478945.1 Trachelipus rathkii
TAAAGGAATATCCATTAACTGCAGGTCTTCATCATTTAATATAGACGATAAGAAACCATCAGTACTTTGATTCATTTCAGCTCCCGAATTCTGTAATAAAAACATATTACAGAGCATGCTATTTGTAAGCCAATTGTTAATATGATTTGCAAATAAATTTCTGATATTAAGTCTTCCAAATCTTATTTTCCCTTTTATTTAACTCTTCCGTTACATCTTAAAATGAAAGCAAATATTTTAAATTTTAATATTTAACGATATTCAGTTATAAATGAATTAGTATTGAAAGATATAGACAGTCCTATCTGGCTTTGTTATATTTATTCTTTATTACATATTCTTTTATATTTTGTTCAGGTCATTGGCCTTAGTTCTAAGCATAATTTCATTTCTCATTAATTATTAAAGATTTTTATGTGGAGGGCTCTGGTATTGCTATACCTACCCACATAATTTTTGCTTTATATGTGAAAAAGTTGTATTGTGCAGGGCTAAAGTTTTCAAACTTACGCTCATTTGTAAATGCTATCCTATAGATGCTTATTTTGGCTTTAGAAATTGGGAGATCAGAGGATACAACCGGTATTTGCTCTTTATTATATGTTGTCTAACCTGGTGTCGGCTACCTAAGAGATGGATGCTCATGGAAAATAAAGGATTACCTCTTTTGGTATACCTATGATGTGGCAGAGTGGGGCAAAGAATCATGGTGACAGATGTTGCTACTCTTTGCTTTAGCAAGCTTACGAAGGTAGGGTTAAATGATGGATGTATAGAATGTATAGCATGTTGAAGTATAACATGTGTCTATGATGAGGCATTCATCTACCTCTCCATAATTACATAAACGTCTTTTTGTTTTTTAGGAGTAAACAAAAAGAACAAGCATTGCGTTAAGTATGCCAGATGTGCATCTGCTATGTAAACCAGGTTCCCCATGGACACAGATATTCGTGGCTCGCAGACCGCCACGTCAAAGCTTGAGAATTGGATGGCGGTTAGTGATGGATGAGATAAGTACTGCTGACACCTCTCAAACATACATTCAACCTTCATGTAGTCAAAATGACGCACAACCGTTAACATAATCACAACTCAATGACCTTACCAGAGATTTAGCGTTTATCAAAGAATCGTGCCAGCAGCTTGCTTTGACTCTCGTCTTAGGGGTAGCAGTAATGTTACTTGGCATTATGAGACAAGCATTCTAGCTAGGTATCACAGAATAGGGGACCAGGAATTTCGCAATTGCTTTCTGCGTGCACGTATATTTGCATCTTAATATCATTGTTCGGATATTAAATGGTTTGATCGAAGCTTTTGGAGTTATGTATAAACCATCTCACATGGAGCACCTTTGTACTCTACGATTCACTCCAGGTAGCACCCAATCCGCGGAAGTACCCGCAAAAACGTGGCTGTTGCCTAATGGTAATTGATTGTCTCGCTAGTTCCAGTATCGATCGTTACTATTCAACTAACTGAAAATTTATGAAAATTTAAAAACACTTCTGGATGTCCTCAAATATAATGACCATCAGTGGAAACTTATTTGTGATCTCAAGGTAATGTAGCACACCATATTTAATTTAAGAAACAAATTGCTATATGCAAATTTGAAATTAATTTTAAATAAATACGTGCAAAATACATTAGGTCAAAAATAAAAAAAACAAAAAGGAAAACAGCTCACCTAAAAATGTTTTATATTCACCTAAAAATGTTTTATATTTACAGGTTATAACCTTGATATTAGGAATGCAAGGAGGTTACACCAAGTATCCGTGCTTCCTTTGTTTATGGGATAGTCGGGCGGATGGCAAGCATTTTAAACAGAATCAATGGCAGCCTCGAATTTCTTTCAGACCTGGATTTCAAAATGTCTCACCCAGCCACTTCTTGATCGCAATAATATTTTACTTCCTCCACCTCCAATATGAAAATTAGGTTAATGGAAAAACTTATGTAAATGTGCGATGGAGAAAGAAAGTGATCGGGCTTTGCCTCTATATTCAATAAGAAGTTTTACCCCCACATCATGTACTCGGTAAATTGCTTGCAGGTAATTTTTTTGAGGTGCCTCAAATTTAGAAGAGAAGAACCATCTGTAATCCCCAGTATAAAGACATGGTTATAAGAATCTGCTGGCAAGCTTGTACGAAGATGGGTGTACGTATGTCCATTAAGACTTCATTTTTCTAGGCTTCTCATTTGGAATATTTTCCGGCAAATTGTGGGATTGTTAGTGAGGAGCAGGGAGATGTTCCATCAAGATTATCCGGAGCTATGGAGGAAAGGTTACCAAGTGTACGCTGGGATATAAACATGATAAAGATCTAGCCTGTTGGTGGCCCTGAAAAGAGATGAGTTTGTAAAGACTCATATAACGAAAAGGCAATTTAGGTATAGTTTCTGCTTAATATTTAATTTAGAGATGTAATGTGTAGTATAGATTACATATAAACATATAGTGGAAAGACTTAAAAAATAGCAATTAGGT
>JABUQX010063832.1:25000-27670 GCA_015478945.1 Trachelipus rathkii
ACGTTTGATGCCTTAGAAACATTTCTGTTTCTGAGTGACAAAGCTCATATGTCACATTGCAGTGGTACACCAACTCAAATAAAAATTAACGTTAAGCAGACTATGGTATTCTGCTGCTTAGAAATAGACCTGACAGTGAGCAAACTCATATGTTAGACAGAAATATCCTTAAGATAAGATACTTTATTTCAAAATACAATCACAGGTTTGTCTTAAACTCAGCTGGACAAATCCAAAAATTAAATAAAGACAAAAATACTTAACAGACTAAGTTTGCTGCTTAGAAGTTTTGGCCAATTGGGTCTTTACTCTTCTGTCTTCTTCTTCTTCTTCTTATCATTTCTTCGGGTACGTGTTACCCTGCAGAATTCTTCTTCTCTTTCTTCTTCTCTTCTTCTTCATTCTTTCTTCTTCTTCTTCTTCTCTGCTTTTAAATTTTATTGCATTATCAATTAACTTTAATAAGCATGACTACTAATAACCATTATTTATTATTATTATATTGATTATTAATTATTATTATTAATATTATTAATTATTATTATTATATTCATTATTATTGATTTCTTAATTATTATTATCTATTATTATTATTGATTATTTTATTATTAATTATACTTTATTATATCATTATTATTATTATTATTAATTATTATTTTATTCATTATTATTATTATTATTAATTTATGTATTTGGGTTATTATTCATTTAAGTACATTGCTAACACAAGACATTTCTTAAATTTCTTACACAAAGAATAAATATCTGACTGGATTCTTTAAGAATTTAAATTCTGAGAGATTATAAAATATCCATCCTAGAAAGAGTTTAGAGAGCAAGCGATTCTTTCATTTTTAAATTGCTTCCTTTTCACATATATATGAATCTCTGACCTGTCCAAAAATAAAATTAATATATTACTAGTATATGTATATGATACTAATATATATAACTATATATTAGTATATATTATTTATATATATATATTACATATATACTAGTATTTATATATATTTATTAATATATATTATATATATATACTTAATTATATATATATATATATATATATAATATATATATATATATATATAATATCTATTGTATACTATAGTATTCAGATATACACGTATTATTTATAAAATTATTATAGAATATATATATAAGTATATATATATATATATATGATATCTAGTATACTATATATATTATATATTACTAATTATATATATCATATCATATATATATATATATATATATATATAATATATACACGCGAGTAATGTTGTTACACGGAACGCACCCGCGCGCAGCGCGCTGTTGAGAGCGAACGCTCAGCTAGCCTGTTGCCATGGCTGCACACGGCCTGTCCGCTCATTTTACCTATGGTAATGCTTTAGTTTTTATTAGAAGACTCAATAATATAGCCTCAATATATGAAACAAAAAAAAAACTTAACTACATGATAAAATAATTTTGAATAATGAAAAAAAATCTCATTTAAGATATATATATATAATATATGCTATATATTTATATTATATTATATATATATACAGTATTCATAATTCATATTATCATATATATACTATTTATATAATGTACAGATCACTACTATATATAATAATATATTATATATATAGTTAATCTATATTATATATATATAATATATATTAAATTATATATATACTATATATAATAAATAATATATAGTATAATATAATATATTATATTATATTAATATAAAATATAATATTATATATTTATAAGATATATATATATATATATATAATATATAATTTAGGTAAAGTATAAGTGTATAGTGTTATATATATATATATATTATATATTATATAGTATATACTATTGACTATACTTATATATTCGATACCACTTATAGTGGTGGAATATCTTACTTGTAACAACAACCAGGGCAACATCTAGGGGCTTTAAGACAACGAATGAAGAGAAACTTTATTTAACAAGAAACAACGACTGTTTCGGAATCTCAGACTGATTCCATCATCGAGGCTTTAAATTGAATAACTTAAATAAATAGGAACACCCTGCGTATAGAATATACAATTTCCTAACAATTATAGCAACTAAGAATAATGCAAAACAGGGCCATAACGGATGGCCAAAACATATCGATATATGCCGATATTTTTGGGCTCGATGAATTCGATAATTTTTTTGGCGTATTTTCCTTATTAGAGCGTCGAATACCTAGCTTTGACTCGATTCTTTCGATGTTTTTTCTAATATCGAAAGCCGATATTCTTTTTCAAAATTCTTTTTTTTCAACAGGGCCCGGAAAGACATAAAAGACCCTTATCTGCCCCTCTCCGCGACATCCATCTGAAGTGAAACTCTTCCGTTTCTCACCACACATTTCGTTCTTTCGGTTCCTCTATGTCAAAACACACACTCTGATATAAAATATAAACGAAAATTTAGGGTTTTAGATTTTTCGTCTTTTCGCGAACCAAATATACTATATACTATATATATATATAATATACAGAGTATATTATATATATATATACTTATACCTATCTATATATTTATGATATTAATCTAATATAGTATATTATATCTATCATATCTATTATAATCTCTCATAAATTATATATATCGTATTATAGATATAAATTATATATACTATGATTA
>JABUQX010063833.1:0-15000 GCA_015478945.1 Trachelipus rathkii
GAGTGTCGGGAGAAAATGAGAATTGTAGGAAGGTGATTGATTTTGCGAGAGAAAAATATGTTGTGTAAGTAATACCTTTCTTTAAACACAAAGTATTCATAAGTATACTTAAGTTTGGTTTAAGTAGAGATGGTATCTAAGTGAAAAGTATGATTAATTTGTGTGGTGAAGAGGAGTGTTGAAGTATTGTTTGGATATGAATTCAGTGAGGGTTTAGGAAATGGGATTATCGATCATTTGTTGTTTTTGAAAAATAAGTTAGTGGGGCTTTGATGGAAGAAGGTGATAAGGAGGAAATGGGTAGATTAAGAGTGAGAAGTTAGGTGAGCAAGGTAATAAGGATGTATTAGAGGCGGATTACAAATAGATCATTGAATGTGAACAAGTTGAAACTGAACACATCTGGAAGCAAATGAAGGAAGCGGTTGCTAGCAGTGTAAAAGAAGTATGTGGATGTGCTAAGGTAGGATGTAGAATGTTAAGCAATAAGTGGTGTAATGAAAAATGATGCAAACTGGTTAAAGGTAAAAAAAGAAGCGTGTTTGAAAGTACTAAAAGCCAATGATAGGTTTCAAAAGAAAGAGTTTTGGAATTATATAAGGAGGAAAAAAGGAATACTAAATGATGCATACGTAGGAGAAAAAAAAAAGAGGCAAATGAACAGTTTGGATGGAGAAAGAATGGGGACTTTCAAGGGAATAGGAAGCTCTCTGGAAGGATGCGCGAAAGCGTTAAGAATGAGAATAAGGGGAATCTGCTTAGAATAATGAATAGGGATGATGCCTTCGTAACTGATGTAATGGATGTGAGGAGTAGGTGGACGGAACACTTTCGAAAATCTGCATACCTTAGCAGAATGAAGGGGGATAGTGAAATGTGTTGTGGGTTTGATGGTGCAAGAAGGAATAGGTATTTTGGGAACGAGGTCATTAGTAAGGAGGAGGTAATGGGTAGAGTGAGAAAGATGAACCCCACATTGACGAAATGCCATAGTGAGGGTCCGTCGCGGTCCTGGTCAGTCTTTTCGACTTGCGTCATTTTCTTCTACTACTTTTCTGTTCCGGTGCATTTTGCGCACTTTACCCCCAATCTTGGGAAAGAAGATGGGTGATTAATATATATATATAATATATAATATATATATAATATATATAAAATATATATATATATATATATATATATATATATTATATATATAATATATATATAATTATATATATATATATATATATATATAATAGATAATATATATATAATATATTATATATATATATATACTATAATATAATATTATATATATATATATATATATATATATTAATAAATTTATTATTAGTTGTTAGATATTCTGGCAACAAAAGGAGGTCAAATGTTCCTGGAGGTTAAAGGTAGCTTGACTTGGCGAGGTTGCCATAATTTTCACTATCACTTTTGTTGTAGCTGCTGCTATGAAAGCCACCTTTAAAAAATCGTTTGTTGAAATACTTTGTTAAAAGTTTAAAATAGTCCTAGATATTCACGGAGGTCTTGTGTTGGTCGTTAAGCATTGTTATATCGTAAAAGGTTATAATCGTTAACCCTATCGTTGTTATATATTCTAAATAGTGCAACGACTAACACTCGTACGTAACTTTGTGAATATTCAGACTTAAAGTTGCAGTTGAGGAATAGTCCCTTATTTAATTTACTTTGACATATTCCTCTTGCAATTATACCAAACTAATAATCGACTGCCTCTAGCCTCCAGGGATAAAACCTCTAAAATAGTCTTATTTTGCATGTTTGCATTCTTAACCGTTTTCACTTGCTACTCATTGCAAACACCGGCAAAATACAAAACGATGTTACGTTTTATGAAAAGCTGATTGAGAAAATTGTGGTCTTCTCACAGCTTGAAACGACTATTTTGTAAAGCCGTTTCTTGCCCCCACTAACTTATTTAATTTACCTCCAGGAAAATCTGAGTCACCTTTTGTTGCCAGACTTTCTGTTTGTAAATATGCTGGTATCTGCCCTAAAGAGGCCAGACGCCATCCCCCCCGGGGAAGATAATAAATTTATTATTAGTTGTTAGATATTCTGGCAACAAAAGGAGGTCAAATGTTCCTGGAGGTTAAAGGTAGCTTGACTTGGCGAGGTTGCCATAATTTTCACTATCACTTTTGTTGTAGCTGCTGCTATGAAAGCAACCTTTAAAAAATCGTTTGTTGAAATACTTTGTTAAAAGTTTAAAATAGTCCTAGATATTCACGGAGGTCTTGTGTTGGTCGTTAAGCATTGTTATATCGTAAAAGGTTATAATCGTTAACCCTATCGTTGTTATATATTCTAAATAGTGCAACGACTAACACTCGTACGTAACTTTGTGAATTCAGACTTACTTTAAGTTGCAGTTGAGGAATAGTCCCTTATTTAATTTACTTTGACATATTCCTCTTGCAATTATACCAAACTAATAATCTTGGAGGCAAGAAACGGCTTTACAAAATAGTCGTTTCAAGCTGTGAGAAGACCACAATTTTCTCAATCAGCTTTTCATACAACGTAACATCAAAATTAGGCAAATAATCGACTGCCTTAGCCTCCAGGGATAAAACCTCTAAAATAGTCTTATTTTGCATGTTTGCATTCTTAATCGTTTTCACTGTTTTCATGTGTTTTAAAAGATGCAGAGCATCTATTCCTATTAACCCTACTATATTCGATACTTTGTCACCATGTTTACCTTTATAATGACTATCAGCTATATTATATCCATTTTGAGATATATTATGGATAGCTCCTATGAGGCCTCTGACCTCAAAGTTGATATCCAGTTGAGGGTCAATGTTTACTGGTAGACGTTGAAACCTTCCACAACATATAGCCATTTCTATTTCAACGGATCGTAATGATCTTAACTGCTCTCCCAAAAATGTTTTTATATGACTTTGGTGAACTGGCAAAGACGATATATTGATATCTAACTTCTGGAGTATGCTTTCATGAAAGTAAGAAGATTGCGAACCTAAATCTAAAAGCACTCTTACAGGAACTATTTTGTTCCCTTTTTTAATTTTGAGAGAGAGAGTAGGTAGAATATTTTGGGAAGACGCAACACCTGAATTTATACAGATACAGATATTACTACCTTCACCAGGATTATTTTGTTCATCAGAAACGTCTGTTGAATGGCTACTATTTTGTGGTGAAGAGCCACCAGGTGACTCATTTTTGTTACTACCACTTGAACGGCATAGAGCTGTAATATGCGTCTTTTTTCCACATTTCCCGCATGGGTGACTAATTCCATATTTTTTAGCAGGACATTCATTGGCCAAATGCTTTTTACTAGAGCAACTGAAGCATAAACCTAGCTCCCTACAACGATCTTTCCTTGCTTCAGGAGAAGAATATGTCCCACAGGAAACCATCGAATGATTACCTTCACAAAATTTACAATGAGCAGTAAAAGCATCAACTTTTTTTAACCCATCCGTTTTAACTTTCCGCGCATTATTTTTGCTACTCGAGTTAGAAGATTTTACACTTTCCTTTGAGGATGAGGTATTACACGAATATTTAGGAGACTTTCGCTCGAGAAACATCTGATTTTGATGTTCAGAGCTCTTTTCTTTTTTAAATGTCGATTGACTTTTTTCTTTCCCCTTTTCCATTGATTTTAACACTTTACCATAATTTTTTAAAATTACATTTATGGATGGATACTCCGCCTGAGTTATAAACTTAAGTTCTCGTAGGAACCCAATAGGCAATTTGTCAACAATTAAGTGGCTCACAAGCTTGCAGCCAGCAGTTGACTCTTCAAAAAAATCCAATCCAAACTCTTTTAGTTCATGGAGATACGCTCTTATCTCTGAAATAAACATTCTTATTTTTTCGAGATTGCGATTATCTAAAAGAGGAGCTGTATCTATTTTATGAAACAGTGAATCGACTATATAAGATTCATCGAGGTAAAGGTTCTTTAAAATGTCAAGTGCCACCTCCAAATTGTCATTAATATTAGGTAAGTGTTCAATGTCTTTTAGGGCATTGCCAGACAGTAAAGATTTTAAGTACTGCAATTTGGCAGCATCCGAAACATCTTTTCTTGTTCCATATATATTATGGAACGAGAGCAAAAAAGAGCGGAACGAGTGTCTATCACCCTCTCCTTTAAATTCTTGACACTTAATAGCAGGAATTTTTATTTCCTGCTTCCGACTATCTAAATTCTTAAAAAGATCTTGCATCTCAGAGCCGTTATTGCCCCCTCTCCAGAAGCTATAGAAGAAGGCGCAGAAGGGGAATACGTGTCATTTTGAGGCTTCATATGTAACAAAGCAACTTTTCATTTCGCATATGGTAATGACTAGTCTCGATTATTTCTTCATCCAAAAAACTCGGATCGTGATCAATTAGAGAGGACTTGCTAATAACTTCCTCAATTTGAGAATCAACAGATCTTACATCTTCGAGTTTCTGCTTTATTTCATCTAACTTTAAAGAAACAATCTGATTATCATCGTCATCAGAAGAAAGGTCCATTATGCTTTTGAAAAGAAGAGTAATTTTTCTTCTAATGACTGCCCTAGATCTTTTAATAGGGGTCAATTTAGATTTAATATCTGAAAGAAGATTATTTTTTTCTTCTTCAGAAAGGGAGACTACGTTTCCTCCTCCCAAATCCCCTTGCAAGCTCTCCTCCAACTCTGACAGCATTTGACCTGCAGAGGCTTTGTCAAAGCGAGGCATGATTAAATAATTAAATGAAAACGCAAGACGTAAAAACGCAAAATTTAAATATATATATACGCAAAAAGGTATATAAGTATACGCAAATACGCAAATGTTTTAAACAAAAAACAAATAGTAATAGATTATACAAAAAAACTACCGCAAAAAAATTACCAAAAAAAACGAAAACGAAAAAAAATCGTTAACCCTATCGTTGTTATATATTCTAAATAGTGCAACGACTAACACTCGTACGTAACTTTGTGAATTTTCAGACTTACTTTAAGTTGCAGTTGAGGAATAGTCCCTTATTTAATTTACTTTGACATATTCCTCTTGCAATTATACCAAACTAATAATCTTGGAGGCAAGAAACGGCTTTACAAAATAGTCGTTTCAAGCTGTGAGAAGACCACAATTTTCTCAATCAGCTTTTCATACAACGTAACATCAAAATTAGGCAAATAATCGACTGCCTTAGCCTCCAGGGATAAAACCTCTAAAATACCATAATTTTAAAAAATTATGGTAAAGTGTTAAAATCAATGGAAAAGGGGAAAGAAAAAAGTCAATCGACATTTAAAAAAGAAAAGAGCTCTGAACATCCTAATCAGATGTTTCTCGAGCGAAAGTCTCCTAAATATTCGTGTAATACCTCATCCTCAAAGGAAAGTGTAAAATCTTCTAACTCGAGTAGCAAAAATAATGCGCGGAAAGTTAAAACGGATGGGTTAAAAAAAGTTGATGCTTTTACTGCTCATTGTAAATTTTGTGAAGGTAATCATTCGATGGTTTCCTGTGGGACATATTCTTCTCCTGAAGCAAGGAAAGATCGTTGTAGGGAGCTAGGTTTATGCTTCAGTTGCTCTAGTAAAAAGCATTTGGCCAATGAATGTCCTGCTAAAAAATATGGAATTAGTCACCCATGCGGGAAATGTGGAAAAAAGACGCATATTACAGCTCTATGCCGTTCAAGTGGTAGTAACAAAAATGAGTCACCTGGTGGCTCTTCACCACAAAATAGTAGCCATTCAACAGACGTTTCTGATGAACAAAATAATCCTGGTGAAGGTAGTAATATCTGTATCTGTATAAATTCAGGTGTTGCGTCTTCCCAAAATATTCTACCTACTCTCTCTCTCAAAATTAAAAAAGGGAACAAAATAGTTCCTGTAAGAGTGCTTTTAGATTTAGGTTCGCAATCTTCTTACTTTCATGAAAGCATACTCCAGAAGTTAGATATCAATATATCGTCTTTGCCAGTTCACCAAAGTCATATAAAAACATTTTTGGGAG
Source organism: Trachelipus rathkii (assembly GCA_015478945.1). NCBI lineage: Eukaryota > Metazoa > Arthropoda > Malacostraca > Isopoda > Trachelipodidae > Trachelipus > Trachelipus rathkii. The sequence continues at coordinate 6,016 of JABUQX010063833.1, forward strand.
AGCAGTTAAGATCATTACGATCCGTTGAAATAGAAATGGCTATATGTTGTGGAAGGTTTCAACGTCTACCAGTAAACATTGACCCTCAACTGGATATCAACTTTGAGGTCAGAGGCCTCATAGGAGCTATCCATAATATATCTCAAAATGGATATAATATAGCTGATAGTCATTATAAAGGTAAACATGGTGACAAAGTATCGAATATAGTAGGGTTAATAGGAATAGATGCTCTGCATCTTTTAAAACACATGAAAACAGTGAAATGTATTAGGGGCAGTGCCCTTGAAACATGCCATGGGTACGTCCCATATGGGCCTGTTAAATCTTTTTTAACACCTACCCAGGAAGGAATAATCTTTGGAAAAGACCCTTCGTCAGGTAAACCTGTCAAACGATTTTGACATGAGGAAATAGTCCCCATGCCATCAAATATTAGAAAATCTGTCTCAAACGTCCCTGAGTATATAATCAACTTAGTGATAGAACCTAAACCATCTTATTTTGACCCGCTCAGACATACTCACGCTGAGTCAGATTTAGACTTAGGTCTGGAGAGTCTTTACAAATTAGAATCTCTAGGCATTAATGAAGAGCGAGACCAAGGTTCTATAGACGAAGTTTTTATTAAAAAATTTCACGAAGGGATTGAGCTTTTCGTGACGAAATACACGTAGAACTTCCGGTGGTAAAGAATTCCTGGAACAAAGCTCCGTCTAATCATCATATTGCCCTTGCAACAATGCAAAGAGTCAAGAAGAAGCTTACTGCTCAAGGATTAGTAGAAAGGTATAGGGACATATTCAGAGATTATAAAAAAGAAGGCATTATCGAGTCTGTGGAAGTTGAGCCAAAAGATTTTCACAAATTCATCTGGATTCCTCACAGACCAGTTCTAAAACAGGCTCTACAGATCACGACAAAAATCAGACCTGTATTTAATTGTAGTTTGAAGATAGGAGATAGTCCGTCTTTGAACCAGGCTTCTTATCCAGGGGTGGACTTAATCGCCTCCCTTTTCAAATTATTAATCGCTTTCAGAACGAACAAATATATAGTCCTGTCTGACATATCGAAGGCTTTTCTTCAAATCCGACTTAAACTAGAAGAGGACCGAAATCGGTTTTGTTTTTTTTGGGAGGAAGATGGTAAGTTAATTACTTATCGCTACTCCACTATAATCTTTGGCTTGGCAGTCAGTCCCTACATATTAGGTGCTGTGATTCAGCATCATGCTAAGAAGTACCCAGACGATCTTTGTACCTCTCTCCTTCAAAATAATCTTTATGTTGACAATTTTATATATTCCTCCTCATCTGTTGAGGAACTGAAAGATATTTATCGAAAGGCCACTTTGCGCATGAGCGAAGGAGGTTTTAACTTGTGTTCATGGAACACAAATTGTCCTGAACTCAAAAGATTGTTTGAAGAGGAGGGTAAAATTGTTTCTCATCAGTGTGATGAGGAAAGGGTGTTGGGATATCTATACAACACAAGTCTGGACACTCTGAGCTTAAGTGACTTTGTTCTTGGAGAAGTCTCTACAAAAAGAGAACTTCTGTCTGAAATTTCTAAGATTTTTGACCCCCTTTCTTTATACCTTCCTGTTACCGTAAGAGGTCGTCTTCTTATGAAGAAAACCTGGGAGGTGGAAATGGGGTGGGATGACATAGTCACTCCTGAGATTAGAGATCAATGGAAGAAGTTGAGTAATGATCTTCACTCTTTGAAAGGGATTTCTTTTAAAAGATCATCATTGGAAGTTAACGACTCCAATATAATTTATATATTCTGTGATGCAAGTTCTGTAGCGTACGGATTTGTTGTCTATGTTTCGTCCGAATCTGAAGGTCCTAAAATGCTATGGGCAAAGGGCAAAGTAGCACCCGCAAAAGGGAGAACTCTTCCATGTTTGGAACTTTTATCAGTATTTCTGGCATTAAAATGTCTGCCTCAAGTACTAAGTAGTTTATCTGGAGTTAAATTTAAAGAACTAAATATTTTTTCTGATTCCCAGATAACCCTTCATTGGATTCATAACAAAGGTATGAAGACCAAACAAGTATTTGTAAAAAATCGCGTACAAAATATTCATACAATGAGTTCAGAACTTAAAGAAAAATATTCTTTGAGTCCAAACTTCCTGTACGTTAGAACTGAAGATAATCCTGCGGATCTTCTGACAAGAGGAATATCCTGTAAAGAATTTCAAAAGAACTTGTCCTTTTGGACAAATGGACCAAAATGGCTAGCTCTGAATAAAGTTTATTGGCCTTCAACTGAGATAGAAACAGCATCGCCTGTATATGCTGTTATTCAAGGTGATAAGGAACCTCCTGTGCTAGATATATCAAGATATTCTACTTTACACAAAGTCTATCGAATAGTCTCTCTGTTATTTCAATTTGGTACAGTGAACAGAGGTGTGTCTGATAATCATGATGTGAAAGCTCGTCTTTATTGTCTGAGGACAATGCAAAGAGAATCTTTTGCAAAAGAACTTAAATTTTTAGAAGAGGTGAAAAACAATTCATCTTTTAATGGCCAAGTCCCGGATTTGGTCAATAATTTGGACTTGTTCCTAGACGAAAATAATCTCGTCAGGAGTAAAGGACGTCTGTCTAGATGTAATTATTATGAATATGATGTGATGAATCCCATTTTATTGGCAAAAAGCCATCATTTAACCAAGTTGATAATCAGAGATGCTCATTTAAGATGCAAGCATCTGGGCATCCAGGCTACCCTTACAAATATTCGTCTTCAAGGATTCTGGATCACATCTGCTCGAACTTCTATTAAAAACGTCTTGCAAGAGTGTATAATCTGCAAGAAATTTAATAATTTTGCATACAAGTACCCGCGCTTCACTAATTTTTCAAAGGCCCAAGTAAATTTATTCAGACCATTTAAACACGTAGGAATTGACTACACAAAGCATTGGTGGGTAAAAGTAAAGGGCTCTAGTCCTGCCCAGAAAATGTTTATCATAATCTACACTTGTTTGAATATTCGTGCGATTTATTTGGATCTTGTTGATGATATGTCATCTAAATCTTTCATACAGTCATTCCAGAGATTTGTAAATCGTTTTGGAGTGCCTGATTGTGTATACAGCGATAACGCTCGTTCATTTAGTCAGGGTACAGATTTTATAGAAACTTTTCTAGTATCGGAAAATGGAAGTGAGTTTCTGAGGAGAAATCAAATTGTTCACAAACGTATTCCTTTATATAGTCCGTGGACTGGAAGCATGTGGGAACGTTTGATAAGAGTGGTCAAAGATTGTCTATTCAAGACAATCGGTCGTTCTTCTTTAAATTATTTTGATTTTGTGACAATTTTGTCTGATATTGCTGATGCAATAAATTCGCGTCCCTTGACCTATACGTCAAGCGCAAATGATATTTTGCCACTCACTCCTAACGACTTCCTGAAACCGTTAGCAAAAACCGCCATGGTTCTACCGGGAGATGGATCAGATAGTCAGTTCTGGGATTCTTCCGTGGCTCCGAGAGAGCTTATGAAGTCTCTTAAATATTCATCTGTGAAATTTGAAGATTTCCGTACCCGATGGTACAACGAATATATGTTGAGTCTGAGAGAGATTGGTAGAGATCTCTATCAGACGAAATGGGTTAATTTAATCAAGAAAAATGATGTAGTCTTGATTAAGAGTCCAGTAAAGGAGCGTCCTTACTGGCAAATGGGGATAGTCGAGGATCTCATGTTCGGAGATGACAACAAAGTCAGATCTGTCATGTCAGACACTCCAGGAGGAGCGAACAATGTTATACCCATGTGAAGTATCTATTCCTTTAGAACTTTTTTTTGACTCACAGTGGATAACGTCAAATTCGAACGAAAGAGCGACATAAGACACAAACACCAGTATCAAGGCATGATAAAGAGACATAAATTAGAGAAAGCCGAATGCGGGGAGCGGCATAGATAGACTCAGTAAGGGACACAAATGTCAGGATAAGCATAAGTATGAATACGGACGGCTCGAAAAAAGAAGGTCATAACAGACAAGGAAAAAGCTGTACTAGAAATGCGGATAAACGCAACATAGTAGTGACCGCTAAAATCGTGTACGACATATAAAATGAAGACGCCCAGAAAAAAGGTACACGGTAAAGGCGAAAAGGGGAGAACGTCACGAACTCACTTTATAATTAATTATACTACGGGCTGACACGCAGAAGTACAAAAAGGAACGAACGAAAGTGAGAAGCAGGAGAAACGCCAGATAATCCCGAGAGCGAATGTACAATGAAACAAAATAAAGCTAACAAGGATCAACAGAACCCAAAAAGCAAACGTATACAAAAATAAGACGAGAAAAGAAGAAGTAAGGGAAGGTGATGACGGCGAGCAAAGAGATCATGAAAATGAAGCTTCAGTGGGAAGAAAAATGACAGAGTACAAATAAGAGAACAAGCTACCCGACTAAAGATGCGATAATGAGCCTACTGAACGTGAGTGGGGGATCAACACGAAGATGGCCGCAAATAAGTAAGCTTCTGTGAATATAAAGAGAAAGACGGGGCCTGAGGGTGTGATAAAATAAACCGCTAGACGCCCAGGGCATAACTCGCCAGCCTATAACTAATAATTGATTGTTCGGACAAGTAAGAGTCGATGAACATCCAAGACATAAAAATGCGAAATAAGATCATAGCATGTATCGCGACCGAGGCCGAAGGTAACCTGCCGGAGTGGAACTAAGCCCGAGAGCCTTGTAATGCGTAGGGTCCCCTATGGCTGCCGGCTCAGAAGGAGCACGGCAAATAGCTGCGAAAACCAGGAGAATATGTGCGCGTAGGACACTAGGTGATAATAGACGGAAAGACTGGTACGGCCCATATCGTATAAGAAAGACACGAACGGATGTCTACACCCCACGAGGTCAGATGCGAATGTCACGTCAAATGAGAAAAGACCAACTAGAAAATAGTATAGCTTATAAACAGACCACGGTAGGCGACCTTGGGAAGCGCAACAAGGGATAACAATTGCGCGTTACGACTCCGCCACTAGACACGCCGGAAGGAAAAATAAAACGTAATGACGGACTGATTAGTGCACCCGCAAATGGAGTCCAGCGACTCAGTTAGAACGGAGGCTACGTAACGTGCCTGGATCAGAATGGCAGAACGGCCTCTGAGGCAGAAGAGGCAGTGAATACGTAGTACCACGATATAGTGCAGAAACAGAACACGGAATCTGCAAAATATCCACAAGTGAATGGAGATGCAAAAATTAGATAACTATTAGCGATAGGACATGATAGTAAGACTAAGAAATTACAAACTGAATGGAGAGGATGCAAACAATAGTAAGACATGTAAGGGGGCCCAAGTCCTTCAAGCACCATTCTTCATCATCGATGGACCTGGAGGTATAATCCCCCTTCTTCGTCTGTGATAGATGCTGCTGGACCTTCCACACCTGTGAATAGTCGACCTGTGCGGAGGGCGGCAGAAGCCGCTAGGAAACATTTTCTTGTTTATGATTCCTCCGAAGAATCTGAATAGATAATCGATATCTATAGTCAACCTATAGTTTTCTATTTGTAAATATGCTGGTATCTGCCCTAAAGAGGCCAGACGCCATCCCCCCCGGGGAAGATAATAAATTTATTATTAGTTGTTAGATATTCTGGCAACAAAAGGAGGTCAAATGTTCCTGGAGGTTAAAGGTAGCTTGACTTGGCGAGGTTGCCATAATTTTCACTATCACTTTTGTTGTAGCTGCTGCTATGAAAGCAACCTTTAAAAAATCGTTTGTTGAAATACTTTGTTAAAAGTTTAAAATAGTCCTAGATATTCACGGAGGTCTTGTGTTGGTCGTTAAGCATCGTTATATCGTAAAAGGTTATAATCGTTAACCCTATCGTTGTTATATATTCTAAATAGTGCAACGACTAACACTCGTACGTAACTTTGTGAATTTTCAGACTTACTTTAAGTTGCAGTTGAGGAATAGTCCCTTATTTAATTTACTTTGACATATTCCTCTTGCAATTATACCAAACTAATAATCTTGGAGGCAAGAAACGGCTTTACAAAATAGTCGTTTATTTGCATGTTTTGCATTCTACCGTTTCACTTTGCTACTCTTTGCAAACACCGCAAAATAATAAAAATAAAAACGATCGTTGATCGTTTTAATATATATATATATATAATATATATATATATATTATATATTATATATATTATATATTCTATATAATAATATATATATATAGATATATATATATTTATATATATATATATATATATAATATATATATATATATATATATATTATATATTATATAATATATATATATAATATATATAATATATATATTAATATTATATATATATATATGGACCTTAAGTAAACTGTGGTTCTCAAAATAATTTAGTATTGGAAAGTTGGTATAATTTTTTATTTTAGGTAAAGAAAAATTAGAAATTTGATTTGCTATAAAGAACTTACTTTTATATTTTTCAAAGCTCAAATTGATAATTTTTCAAATTCCATTGTTATTTAATTTTTTTAGTTTATTTCAACGTAAATATTTATTATTTGTGTCCAATAAGTGTTGTAATATAATATATATATATATTATATATATAATATATATTATATATATATATATATATATAGTATATATAATATTATATATATATATTATATATATATATATATTATAAATATATTATATATATATATATCATATATATTATTATATATATAAGATGGTCAGATTTTTTTAATGCTCACAGTATGTAGCTAGAGAACGGCAGGTCCTACAGTAAAAAAAATTATATATTTGGAATCAGCCGAAAATTCTAAGGATGGGATTTAACTTTTTTTTTTTTTTTTTTTTTTTTTTTTTTTTTTTTTGAAGTAAAATTTTTTTTTTTTAACTAAAGGAATACCCTAGGGTAAACCGCAAAGATGGCAGGAGTCGGGGTCTCTCGGCCTCCCGGTGGACGACGGGGGGGACTAATCCCCCCCTCCGGGGATGGTCTCCGGAACCCCCGCGACACCCAAAGACCAAAGAGCGGGGGTTCCTCGGCCCCTCCCGTAGGGAGAACGTCCCCCCCTCTGTCCCCCGTCGGCTCGAGCCCCCTAAATTCGGTGAAATAATTTTGTTTTTTTGGAAAATTTTATGTTTTTTTAGGGGGCTCGAGCCGACGGGGGACAGAGGGGGGGACGTTTCATACCCCGGAGGGGATGGTCGGAGGAACCCCCGCGACACCCAAAGACCAAAGAGCGGGGTTCCGGAGACCATCCCCGGAGGGGGGATTAGTCCCCCCCGTCGTCCACCGGGAGGCCGAGAGACCCCGACTCCTGCCATCTTTGCGTTTACCCTGGGTATTCCTTTAATTAAAAAAAAAAAATTTAAACTTAAAAAAAAAAAAAAAAAAAAAAAAAAAAAAAGTTAAATCCCATCCTTAGAATTTTCGGCTGATTCCAAATATATAATTTGTTTTACTGTAGGACCTGCCGTTCTCTAGTTACATACTGTGAGCATTAAAAAAATCTGACCATCTATATATATATATATAGGTAATTATCTAGTATTGGTAAGTCCAGTTCACGTACATAGTATATTAAAATTATAAACATTTCATTTACAAAAATGGTTTTAAAAAATTATTTGAAGTTTTTTTTACGGATTTTCGTGTATTTTACGCATATATTTTAAAGAAAAATATAAAAAATAACGTTCCGAAAATTTTAAACGGCTAATTTTCTCGTTTTTTTTAGGGATATCGCTATCGATGCTTTGTTCCAATTTTTTATATATTGATTGCATTAATATTTTTCCGATAATCAATAATTTTGAACGATTATCAACAATTCGATTGTTATGCCAAATTACGTTTTTATATTAAAAAAAAAAAAAAAAAATTCGCAAACGAATTTTGTAATAATAAATAATAATAAAATAAATAATAAAGTAAATAATAAATATTTTTCTTATACTTGGCCTACGGCAATATATATATATATATAATATATATATATATATATATAAATAATAAGTATATATATATTATATATATATATATTATATATATAAATATATATTATATAATAATATATATATATGGGCAAAATTTATTTTGACTAGTGGAAAATTTTACGAGTACGTTGAAACAAGCTGCGTGAGTCGGTATTAGATCGACTTCTGTGCACGATTTCGTGAGGCGATGAGTCACTATATATAATATATATATTATATATATATTATTATATATATATATATATATATTATATATATTATATATATATATATATTATCACGGCCCATAGGGGGCTCGAAGCCGACGGGAACAGGATGGGGGGGTGACGTTTCCATACCCCGTAAGGGGAGGGGCGGAGGAACCCCTGCGACATCCCATACCAAAAGAGCGGGGGTCCGGAACCCTCCCAGGAGGGGGGGAAATAGTTCTACCCTTTCGTTCCCCGGAAGGCCGAGAGACCCCGACTCCTGCTATCGGGGCGGTCTACCTTTGGGGTACCCATTAGTTTAAAAAAATAATTTTTTTTAAAAAAAAACTAATGGGTACCCCAAGGGTAAAGACTGCTCCGATGGCAAGGCTTAGGGGGCTCGGCTTCCGGGAACGAAAGGGTAGGACTATTTCCCCCCCTCCGGGGAGGGTCTCCGGAACCCCCGCTCTTTGGTATTTGGGTGTCGCGGGGGTTCCTCCGCCCCTCCCCTACGGGGTATGGAAAACGTCCCCCCATCTGTTCCCCGTCGGCTCGAGCCCCCTAATAGGCCGTGATATAGGCCTATATATATATATATATATATATATATGTAAATATTTATTTATACGATATACTATATAATATAATAATATCTTATATATATATATATATACCCTACTGGGCCTTGTGAGATATATAATATATATATAATAATATATATATCTATATATTATATATAATATATATATATATATAATATATAAC
>JABUQX010063833.1:20000-30321 GCA_015478945.1 Trachelipus rathkii
TAATGAGAATTAATTAAAACACTAATTTATTATTATATTTTATAAATATATAAATCTATATTAATTTAAAATAGATAATTAATTAATAAAAACCTTTAGTACTACCTATTATACGATATAATAATATATATATTTAACGATACCGACATACACGGGAAAGAGTGCCCTTCTTTATATTGCGAGAGACCTAAAAATATTATATATTATATAAGTATAATAAAATAAAAACTAAAAAGAATAACATTTATATATTAAAATAACTGGAAAGTAAACCCACCCTGCGCTCACTTGGCCGTGCTATTCCCTCAGGTGGGCCTCAAACGCGCGGACTTATAATAGAGGAAAAGATTGAATATGTGCATGGAAGATAGAAGAACGGCAAGGATTCCCAACGAACAGATTAGTGCTCTCGAAAGGACAGGACGGTCATCCTCAAACCGAGGGATCTCCTTTGAGGGTGCCCAATTTTCCACTGTGAAAGAAAAGCGCACCTTCCCTGTTGTTACGCGAGGAGCGACGTTTATTATTATATTGAAAGGTCAGCTTCCTCTCGTCTGAGCAACTGCCGTTGTAATATCTTTAAAAAAGAGACATTGCTACCAACGCCACGAAAGAGGGTCAAGGAAGTCAGAAAGTGTGGGATCAAGTTATATACCGCCTCCTTATAGCCTTGACTTCCAACTCTATTCAAGGAGGAGGGTGGACCTCCGGGATCCACCCCAAAAACGGTGAGACACAGTGTTCCATAGGACAAGAGGCGAATAAGACTCTTATATAACTGGATTAACTAAGCAGAATAAAAAAAATTCATGCAATCTGAACAGAATTCGCAGCTTCTTTGAGGCCATTTTAGCAACCGATGTGTATGCAGTCTCAAGACAGATTCACTTATTATTTATGTTAGTCCAAGCAATGTTTGATGTTGTTTAGCAGATGAGACATTAGAGCCGTCGCAATGGGATAGGGAAAGGTTTGGGAGGTGTTTTAGAGAGGGGAATATGAAGAAGTTGAGTTTTTCAAAAAGAGTTGAATTTCACAAGAATTGCTGTTACCCCATCTGAGAAATCCCTGACCAGATCGCCAAAGAAGTAAAAATCGGAAAAGCTGTAGGCGAGAGCGCTAACTCTTAGATACAAACTAGAAGAGGCAAAATTGAAATGAAGTGGAAGAATGAAGAATGAACATCCAGCAATAAGAATGACCATATATATTATATTATATTCTTATATATATATACGATATATATAATACTATATATATTCATATAATATATTTATATATATACTATAGTAGTATATATATATATAAATATATACTACGTAGTAATTATATTAATATATAATAATATAACCTAGGAATATATTATATATCATAATTATATATATATATATTTACATATAGTATATACCGGATATATATATATATATATTAAGTATATTATATTATATATATATAATATATATATATATATAATATATATACTCAGGGTATATATTACTCATAATTATACTATACTATATAGTAGTATATATATAAATATAGTATCAGGCCTTAAATATTAAAGTATCAAATAAATTTTTAAGAATATATTAAAAAGTATTTACATTCTTCATATGAATGTTTTTGTGAAGTGAGCTTTCGATCCTATATATTCTTATCGGATTCCTTTCGGACGTGTTTATTTGAAGCTAAATAAAATTATAATGAATTAATATGTTAATTTATGTAATTATTGTTAAAATGAGAAGTAGTTTAGATTAAGTAAATTTTGATTTTAATACATGTTTTAAAAAAAGGTGTGGTGGAAAGAATGTTAAGTGTGGGATCAAATATATATTCCATATTCTCCTTTTTCTATGTTAAAATTAGGAAGATTTGTATATGCATAGCTGATATATCTTGGAGTTTTAGTCAGTTTTGAGTTGGGAGTAGTGCGAGTACCTGTAGGAATGGCGGCGCATATACATTGATGTTTGAGTTAGATTGAGATTGGATTTCTATGTGTGAGTAGAGCGGAGTCATTTTGAGAGTCTAAGTGAAGCATCAAATGTTATATGTTGAGAGAGTCCTTCTCTTATTATTGTAAGTCATATTGTTTTTCGCCTATGTAAATGATGAGGTGTAGCATTGGAATATGCAATGGGATATTTGTAATATGCTTGTGAGATTTATTTTGTATATTGAGTGGGTGGTTTGAAGATTTCTATTTTAGAGATCATGACGGTCGTATGAGAGGTTAGTCCCTTAATGTTGAGTGGATAAAGGTTTAAGGAATTTGAAGATGTGAGTAAATATGAGGAATGGTAAATAGGTGAAAGAGTGTGTGTTGGTCTCGGTGAGCTGGTAGGGTTGTAGAATTTATTTTTTTGCTTTTTTAAGTGATCTTTTAAATGTGTGTAGGTAGGATAAGAGAGTTTCTTTAAAGTATTGAAGTATTGAAAATGTATTTGATTTCATTTTGTAGAAGAGAATTGAGGGAAACAGATGCGTAAAGCTCTTCACGAAGTAGAGTCTGGAAAGATACACCTAAATTTAATTTGTTGTGAATTAAAAGAATCCCAATGAATGTAAGAAGGGTTGAGAAATCGGTTTGACGTAACGCTAAAAGTTGGCTATGATTAGCTATTACTCGCAAAAGAAGAGGCAGGGGTATCTAGCGAAAGGTAAGGGTGTGTTATCTAGAGAGTTCATTGTGAAATTTATATTAGTGTGGATGGAGTTGATGTAGTCAAAAAATAAGCTGATTCCTTTAAACTATAGAAGATATGGTAAAAAAAAGTATTTTATATATGACTTTCAACATAAAGTCTATATTAGTATACGAGCACTTACGCCACTTTGTGATTTATGAAAAAGAATCCAATCAGGAGAAAATTTGGAAGTCCAAAAATTCTGGGGAATGAGTATAATGAAGATGTCTTGTATGGGTATCACAAAGAACAGGGAAACCTGCAAAAAGAGAGCAATCAGATGCCAAGCCGTGATATATAAGTGAGTTTTGAGAGAGATTCTATCTCCAAAAAAGATTGAGCCATCATATCATGATCCAAATCACAGAAATATGAATTTTAATCGCAATGAGTAACCAGTCATTCACAGTCACAGAAGAAAAGGGATTCATAGAACTTATTGCCACAGTCCTTCAAACCGAAAAAATAGGGTTTATTCCAAAGCCCAGTGAACAGCTTATGTAGGTAAGTGTTTCTATGTTGATAGAAGAGGTTTAAATGAGTTGAAATCGAGAAGTTAAAAATCGTTAAAGGGCCCCCCCTTTTAAAATATCTAAGGCTGATCAGATATCTTTACTACAGATATATAGAGGGCTAAATAATTCAAACGACTCATTTATTTCTTTAAAGGGAGGATCCAATATTTGGCTGGGGCTAGTCCCCATTTTCGCTCCACCCTAAAAACGCGTCATAAAATTTCACAATCTTCCAACACAGTAAAGCACCTAGAAAACACCGTAAAATCCGTTAGTTACATTTTCCAGAGTGAGATTTTCATGGTGTTTTTGGCTTCGCAAGTAGTATTCTTTAGAATTTTTAAAATTTTTCAAAATCCATGTTTTTTGACAATTTTCCATATCAAATTTCAGATTTTTTTGGGAAATGACCTTCACAACTTGAAATATGCATCAGGTGGCAATCATTAGCCTTTACATAATTAACAGTAGAGCATTATTCGAAATTTTGTTGAGTTAATGTGCTCCAGCGTTGTCCTAATTCCAAACCCCCTCCAATTTTTTTTTTTAATTTGAAAAGTGACAAAATAACATATTTCTTTTTTTCTACTCATGGGATCCGACCAATATCAAATTTTCAGGGCTTGTACAATCGTGGCAAGATGCATCTTTTTTTTATTCAGAATAATTTTTATGTATACTCATAAGGAAATTTTTAAAAAAATTTCAAACAATATTTTTTTTTTTTGGAAAATTTATTCCAAGATCAAATTCAAACCTATTGCATATACAAAGAAATTAATCTTAAGTAAAAGAGATGCATCTTGCCCGATTATACAAGCCCTAAAATTTGATGTTGATCAAATATGAGTGAGAAAAAAAAAATCTCAAATTTTTTCACTTTTCAAATTAAATAAAAAATAATTTGGAAATTGGACAAACGCTGAGCACAGAACTCCAACAAAATTCGAATAATGTTCTATGTAATTGATTTCATGGCTAATGGACAGCAATCCTATGCAGTATTTTAATGTTTGAAGTGGCTATTTCCCAAATAAATATGAAAGTTGATATGAAAAGTATGTCAATAACATGAAAATTGAATATTGAACAATTCTGAAAGAATGACTACAGTCACAGAAAAACATCAGAAAACAACGTTTTAGAGGGCAAAAAAAGCTGTAACATTTGGTGTTTATAGGGTCAAAATCGCTGAAAATTCGAAATTTATGTCCATTTTTTAGGTGGGGCTGAAAACTGGGATCAGCCCCAGCCAAAGATTGAACGCTACCCTTAACTGCACTCTGGCTTACCAGCAAGTTTGAAAAAAATGGACTGTGTACTCCATTGCAAGTATTCCCAGGTTCTCAATCTGGAATTAAAATCACTATGAATTTTGAAATTATGAGAATAATTGGGAAATTCCTCCTACATATTCCATTTGCTCCTTCAAGATGGAGCAATCATAAATAAACTTGGAAGCCTGATTTAGCAGGATACACAAGTTTTTCTTGTTTTATTCATAAACTTCCATTTATCAAAGATGCCTTATTTTCTCAAAGACAGTGTGATTTAATAAAGAATGTAGAATATTTTGTACACATTTCAATCATTCTAGTTTTTAAGCTGTATGAACTTAAAGAATTACAAAAAGACTTGGATCCACATCTTGCAAGCCCACTTCTGCCAATTCAACATCTTTCAATACAAGGTGGAATAGCACAATTTGATTCTAGAAAGAATTTAATTTTTGAAAAGACCTCTGCAGAGTTTATATATAGAACAATCAATCACTTAAGCTTTGACTGCTAATAAATGGGCAAATACTTGAAAAATTCCCCTAAAAGAGTTTTTGCAACGCATTTCCTCATGGTTACGGACAACTAAAGCAAATCAACTTAAATCATCAACTAATTCTACATATTTGAGCTCTCCAGCATATCTCGTCAACTCTGAGTGATGACAGGCAGAGAATAAAGAAGAGCCTGAAGAAGGAATTAGAGTTTAGATTTATGAATAAAAATGAAGAGAAAAGAAAAAAAAGACATATATCATAACAAGATAATTGTTTTAAATACTGTAAGTAAACCCATAGAAACTAAGCTGGCCTTTTTTCTAACTGAAATAAGATAATTGAAGTAGAAAATGGTGCTTGAAGAAATATGCAAACTATATTGATAAGGTGAAAACTGATAATAGTACGCTAAGCAGTAACAGAAGAAGGTTCAGTGGGGCGATGAGTCATTTTCAGAAACGAGCATTATCTAAACAATAAACTTAGATTTGCAAAGTACCTCAATCAGGAGCATTAAATGAAAAGAAATTATTGCAAAGTTACTTAGTTTTTAGAATTTGAAGATTGTAAAAGTGACAGCGAGTCAGTTAGTGTCAAAAGGAAAAAAAGAAATTATTAGTGGCTCTTCAAAAAAGTGAATTCTTAAAGAAATTAAATTCTTTTTTTTACCAGAAAACATCAATTTATGATCGGGAAAAGAAGAATTCCTTTAATTGGTGGAAAGTGAACAAAGTTAAATTCCCAAACATAGCAGTACTAGCCCAAAAATTAATCTCCTTTCCAGTCTCCTCCATATATTCAGAGAAATTATTTTCTTTTCAGAAGCAGGTATTTTATATTAGAGAAAAAACGCTTTAAAAACTATCCCCAATACTGGTGAAGTTTTTCTTTTACCTTAACCACAATTCAGCAATATTTTCAAAGTGTTTTATATACGTTATTACTATATATATACTAATTATTATATATATAATATAATATATACTATATATCATATATATAATATAATTTATATATTATACTCAATATTATATATTACTAGTTTATATAAATATATAGCGATATATCAGGCTAAAGGTATTTCCCTTTTTTACTTTCTTGAAAACATTGACTGTTTGCCTTAAGATGGGCCTATAAAACTTTTAAATCTGTGGCTTACTTTTTAGAAAGAAAGAAAACTATATTAAAGTAATTAAGGCAAGCTCAAAGTAAACTAATCATTATAATAATATATTATATAATATATATTATATATATATATATAAGCGGCCTCTCTTTATACTATATATATATACACTATATATCTAATATATATACTATATTTTATATATAAGCTACATTTATGGTGAAGGTTACAATAAAGGAAGGAAAAACTATAGACACTTTAGAAGATACAGTTTATTTTAAAAAAAAGTTATTCTATATATATGTAGAACATGAAAAGCAATGTAATTTAATTTTGTTTTTTTTTTTCTTTGTTTTTTTTTTTTTTATTTGTTTTTTATAATTATATTATATAATTACATTAAAAAAAACGCCATGCTTTGTGGTGGTACTTTTTAGATCGTGCAACACTTTTTTAATGGTTTGCGAGTTTATATCTATAACAATTTTTATGTTTTTTTTACACTACATGGGAACCCAAGGTAATATTACCTCAAATCTCGATTGCAGGTTGTCGGGTCTCTCGGCCTCTCCGGGGAACGACCAGAGTAGCACTACATTTCCCCCTCGCTCCGGGGTCAGGGGTCCTCCGGAACCCCCCTCTTTAGTATTTGGGTGTCGGCGGGGTTCCTCCGCCCCTCCGCTACGGGGTATGGAAAAACGCTCCCACTCTGTTCCCTGTTCGGTTCGACCCCTAACTTGCGTGGTAATACTGTATATAGATCACAAGTATTATACAGGCCACAGTAGGGGTCGAGCCGACACAACGGGGAACAGAGGGGGGGACGTTTTCCATACCCGTTAGGGGAGGGGCGGGGAGGAACCCCAGCGAAACCCAAATACCAAAGAGCGACAGGGTTCCGGGAGACCCCTCCGCCCCGGGGGGGGGCAAATAGTCCTACCCCGTAGTTCCCGGAAGGCCGAGAGCACCCGCAACTCCTGCATCGGTTTGGTATACACTTCTCGGGGTTCACCATTAGTTTAAACAAAATAAAAAATAAATATAACTCGCAAACGCATTAAAATGTTGCACGATTAAAAGTACTAGCGACATAAGCATGCGTCTCTGAAGCTCAATTAAATACTAAGCATAAAATTTTTTATTTCTTTTTTTCTTCTTTTTTTTTTTAAATACACCTGCCTTTCATGTTCATACACTTACTCATATTTTAGTAAACCTTTTCTTCTCAAATAAACTTTCTACACAAAAGTCTATAGTTATTTCCTTCCATTTAATGGTAACCTTCTCACCCATATATATATAAATTATTGACTATATGTTTATTACTATATTAATTATATATTATATAACATTATAATTATACTATATATATATATATATTATAGTCGTATATATATATTATATTACATATATTATATATTATATATATATATATATATATAACTATATATATTATTATTATATACATATATATATATATAATATAAATATACTAATCATATACGATATATATATATATATATATATTATAATATTACATTATATATATATATATATATATATATATATATATATATATATATATATATATATATATATATATATATATTATATTATATATATATATTTATTATATATATATATTATAATATATATATACTATATTATATATATATATATATATATATATTGATATAAGTTTAAAATACCGTATAATTTACAAAAATTACTTATGAGGTGTGAAGCTACTTATTCATGTTTATATGCTTTTTTTTTTATTAAATAGAGTAATGAATTTATTACGAATTGTGGACTGTGGTTAGTTTTTAATTATTTTCTTCGCAAATAAAGATGTTATACTGTGCTTTTTTTTAATTAAATTTTTGTATTTAATAAATTAAATATCAATGAAAATTAAAAGATTAAAATAATGCAAAGCAGTGTAACTTTATTTAACAGAATAAATAAAAATCGGAAAAATAAAAAGTGGAATTAGGGGCGTTATTAGAAAAAAATTAGGCTCCGTTTTAAATTTCGGCGCATTTTTGTTTCAGTAAAAGAACTTCAAACCTATACAGACAAGAATTATTAAAAAAAGCAAGTTCAATTATTGTATTCTACAATAATATCTAAAACATCTCAAAGCCACTTAAAAATTTCTTAAAAAATTAAATCTAATAAATTATTCAAAAAACAAAGTCCTATTTATTTATATATAAATATCTATCTACTTAATTAACATACTTAAACCTAAGAAAACTTAAAATTCAACTATTTAAAAGATTTCAAAATTTCATTTTCATTTAAATGGCTGAAAAAAAAGTCCTTTCTTAAACGTATTAAACAAAAAAAATTATAGCAAACTGGCAACCAGCAAATTTTTTCTATGATGTGTCACGTAAAAGTAACCTTCTTACCATATATACTACAATATATATCATTACTACTTATATATTATATCTATAAAGTAGTATATATTACATATTATATATATTATATATATATTATATACTCCTATATATATACTATATTATGATATATATATATTTATAATATATAATTATATATCTCTCTATCATACAAACATTGGTTTCCACTTTTTTATTCAATATTGATATATATATATATATATTATATATGTAATATAATATATATATATATATATATATAATAATTATATATATATAAAAATGATATATTATATATATAATATAAATTAATATATAAATATATAATAATAATATTAGTAGATGGGACGATTAATCGTCATTGTCTCAGCAAACTCGGCCAGTATAATTTTTTTCAATTTGCTCATTATTTTGCTGATTAAGGGAACATATTAAGAATTTGGATAATTTAAAACTCAATAGTATATATATATAATAATATTATATATATACATTTCAGATACTATATATATATATAGTATATAATTATAATAATATATATTATATATATATATCAGTATATATTAATACTATATATAATATATATATTTATAATTACGCGTATATATATTATATATATATATATATATATATATATATATTATTATATATATATATATATAAATATATATAGTTTATATATTATTATATATATATATATATATATATATATATATATTATATATATATATTAATATATTAATATATAGTATATATAATATATTATAATAGTAGTACTATATACAGTGCGAGGATAAGACGATTCTGCGGTCTTGGTGCCATTTGAAAATGCTGGCCCATATTCCGATAAATAATGAAATAATAAGAATTTAATTTAATTTTGAAAGACAAATATTTTCCATAATAATTGAAATAAATAGTAATTTAATGTTTACATGACATATGTATAATTATCGAATGGAACCGTTTACAGATACAAATTTGCGTATCTCATAACAAATCAAATCAAAATAGGTATGTGCTCTAGAGCATATTAGCGTCTTACATCATTCGAAGAGAAATTTCAAGTGAATTTTCATCAATCATGCTACTTATTATAATATATATATATATACTTCTATAAAAAATTTTATATTTATATATTATACTATATATATTATAATATAATATAGATAATATAATTATATATATAGTAATTATATAATATATAGATATATATATTATATAGTATATAATAAATTTAAGTGTGGAGGTGCAACGTTATGAATTTTTTGACCGATTGACTGTGACGATGACGATTAGAGCAAAATTTCACCGATGCATGACGATTCATTGAACAAACAAAACCCTTTTTTGTATTTCTCTCGTCTCTTCTCTCCTCTCTCTCTCTCTGGTCTCTTCTCTCTCTCCTCTCTCTCTCTCTCTCTCTCTCTTCACCTTCGCTCTCTCAGCCAGTTGAATCCCTCTATCTCCTCTTCTCTCTCTCTCTCTCATCTCCTCGTCTCTCTCTCTCCTCTCTTCTCTTCTCTCTCTCTCTCTCCTCTCTCTTCTCTCCTCTCTCTCCTCTCTCTCTCTCGTCTCTCCTCTCTCCTCGTTCTCTCTCCCATCTTCTCTCTCTCATCTCTCCCTCTTCTCTCTCTCTCTCTCTGCTTCCTCTAGGGCCTGTCGGGGGTAGAGAGTTCTCTCATTCGCTCTCCTCCTATTTCTTCTCTCTCTCGGTCTTTCTCTCCTCCTCTCTCTCTCCTCTCTCTCTCCTCTCTCTCTCTCTCTCTCTCTCTCCCTCTATCCGTCTCCTCTCTTTCTCTCCT
>JABUQX010063834.1:5000-24812 GCA_015478945.1 Trachelipus rathkii
ATGGTAGGAAGGCAATGGCTGATAATTTAAGATCCTTGGTGGATGTGAATTGACGCAAGTCTTGGAGTGCGCTAGGGTTTGTGACATGAGGATATGTTGTTGCTTATGTTAATGTATAGTAGTAAATCTATGGTCTGGAATACAAGGTATAGATCTAAGGTGTATACAAAGTGTTTATTTGTACAATTTTATGTGCGTGTTAGGTGTGAGAAGAATAATAAAAAATTGAGCGAATGAACGCATTAAAGGAGTTGAGTGGTGGTGTGAAAGAAGGGCGTAAAATTAGAGAATAAAACGAGAAGTACATTGCAGATACGTTATCGCAGATCATGTGGAGGAAAGGTGGATAGATATAGCGTGAGTTGTGCTAATCGATGTTAAATAGGCCTTGTGGCTGAGTGTTGCTAGGGAAACCGAGGAAAAGTGAATCGAGTCAGTAAAGGAATGACTGAAAGAGAGGAATGCGAGTTTGGCAGAGGCGAGAAGAAAGATGCACATAACATGAGTGAATGGCGGGGTTTTGTGAGGGGGAGTATAAATTGTGGGACTTTGTTCATGGGGAAGTAACCCCCATTGACGAGATACCTAGTTGAGGTGCCCAGTTTGCAGTCTCGTGAAGCCTCAGAGTGGAATTTCTGAATGTGACGATTTCTCACTGGGGGCATAAAGGGGACGGTAAAAGGGGGGTTTTCTTTTCGACTTGCATCATGTTCTTCTACTACTTTTCTGCTCCAGTGTATGCTAAGCACCTCACCCCAAATCCCACTAGGGATAGGAGGTGATGATGATGATTTATAATATATATATATATCAAGTATATATATACAGTATTATATATATATATATATATATAATATAGTATATATAATATTATATTATATATATATATATAGTATAGATATACTAGTATATAATATAATATATAATATATATATATATAATAACTATTATTGTATGTAGAGAGAAAAAATATATATATATATATATATATATATATATATATATATATATATATATATATTATATAATATATATATAATATATAGTATATATATATATATATATATATATGTTTACATTGATATAAAAAAGAAACAACAGTTTCAATCATGATGAAAAAAATAAATATTAAATAAAAATAATATACTGGTTTAAGAAATATTTCTTAAACTCCCACTCTTACTTTCAGCGTTAAAGACTCTTTCTGTTATTCTGTCATTATACTATTTGCATTGATTAAATAAATACTTCATACTTCTCATCGTTATTCCTGACTTTTATTGCTCTGACTCTGTCGGTAATTAAATTTTTAACATAAATCTTCCGATCTAAAAGAAGTAAGATTGCATAATAATACTTCTGTGATCTTTGCGCTTGGTTTTGTTTTCTTTTCAGAAGTTTCTAATCTTTTGGTATTAAGTTTTATTTAATGTATTTCTTTGGTTTATGTTCAAAGCAGGCTGTTATGAGCTTGGGTTTCAAACCCCTTTTTTTGTTTTAAACGGAATTTGCCTTGTATCATTATCACTTTCACCCATTTTCCTACTTAAAAGACTTCCTTCACTACTTTTGGAGTTAACTTATTTTTCAATTTTGATTGAAATTCTATAGGCAAGTCCTTGTCTGTAATGACGCAAATGCTTTAACCTGCTACTACTGGAGAGTTTCTTGTCTCTCTTTAATGGTCGAAAGCGTTTCGTATTTCATCTATTTCAGGATCCAAAGGGGGCGTAATTTTAAGGTCATTCTCTGGTATAAGTGTTCTATTTTGCTATTGTCCATATATATCCAAATCCTATATATCTCCGAGTTAAAAAAGACCACTTTAGAGAGAGGGTGTGCAATTTCTTCTTCTAAGGTGCTTAGAGTCCAATCTCTTTTCGGAATTTTGTCTACTTAACTCTGTAAAAAGAGAAATTTATATTTATGTATAAATAAATGATATATATTATTATAAGTATATATACTTAGGTGTATAACTGTATGTATTGTATATATACCTATATATATTATATATTATAAGTATATAGTAATATATTATATACATGTTAATATATATATATATAGAGTATATATAGGTATATATACTATATAGTATATATATAATATAGGGTATATACAGTAGTATATATTATATAATTAACAATAATAGAAGTAGTATAAATTATAGTGATACCTTAATAATAGGGTAAATAATAATAGTTTATATATATATATATATAATATAATATAGAAATAGTCATAGTCTATTTATTATAGTAATAATATATATATATATATATTTATATAGTATACTCATTAGCACCTATATAATAGTATATATAGTTAGCTAATATATATAATATGTTAATTATATATATAATAGTATATTAATATATATATATATATTATATATATATTATATTATATATATATATATATAGTATATTACAGTATATATATATATATATATTATACTATATATATTTATATATATATATAATATAATTAGTATATATATATATATATAATAATTATATATATATATATTATATAGTATTACTATATATATAATATATATATATATATATATATATATATATTATACGTATATATATAAGTTTAAGGGTGGTGTCTCAAAAAAATGTATTAACACATTGACTGCTTTTTTTTCAGGTGTAACTAGTGTGACAGAAATGCAAGAGAATCAACTTTGCTTTTGAAGAGAGAAAAGTTGTACTTAATGCTATTGGACCATTGGAACGCCACGGGAGAGTGCAAAGACTGTTCAGAAAAGAGTTCGATAAACCGCCACAAACGGAGCCGGACCCATTGCTCCGCATCAGAGAGAAAATTGTGAATCAGATGGAAGCCGTTCACAACGTCAACAAGAAACGTTCTGGACGACCACGAACATCCACCAAACCCTACAAAGGAAGTAGGCAGGTACAGGAAACTCCTCATTCCGATCCTCACGAGGAAATCCTTGAGCGGGACAAATGGCTTCGGGAGATACCACATCTCAAAAGATAGCGTCCATCGCATCTTGAAGCGTCTCTACGCTGGAAATGCTACATACCAATACTACTCCATGCTCTCAATGATCCGGACTGGAGACTTCAATTTTGTGAATTGTACCTGGCTAAATGTTCAGAAGATGCAGGGTTATTGAAAACACAAAATGTACTGGAGCGATTGAGGCCACATTAAAATTTTAAATGGCTCGAAGTTAACACCATAATTGGTATCTACTGGGGTCCTGTAAATCCCATGTTAAAGCTGAGAACACCATTTAAACATACTAGGGGTAACTGTGTGGTGTGGGATTTAAGCATTGGGCATCATGGGACCGTTTTTTTAACGGAACGGTCGATGAGGACAGGTACCTAACGCTTCTGCAGTAGTCGGTTGGGTCCTACACATTGAATCAGATTGTTCCGGTGATGAACGACGTGTTTTGCTTTCAGCAAGATGAAGGCCACCTCCGCCAACTACAATCGCGATGTAAGAGCTGCACTCTCGATGCAGCAATTTCAAACACTTGGATTGGAAGAAGGGGTAGTATTGAATACCCTGCGTGTTCCCAGATCTCACGCCAATGGACTTCTTTTAATGGAGATACCTCAAGGACAGAGTTTATTGCTCAAAACACAGAACGATAAATGCATTGAAATTGAAAATCGAAAGACAATGTCACGTTCATAATGTATATGTTCTCAAGTAAAGTTTGTATAGTCTTTCAAAAGTGTTAGTACATTATTTTGAGACACGCTATAATATATATATAGTATATATATATATATTATATATTATATTATATATATATATATTATTATATATATATATTATATATATATATATATATATATATATAAATATATATATATATATTGTCTTTTTTGAGTTCATGTACAGCGCTGAACCAACACGACCAATAAGGAAGCGGCCACATTGAGTTGAATAATCAACTTCATGGGTGGGGTCCTGGCTCATTCATATTTTGAATGTCAGTTAAAGAAAATTTAGATGGCAATGATGTATATATTTGTAATCAAAAAATTAATAATGCTAAATAATATGTCCTTACATTTTAAATAATCGTAATATTACATAAAAAAAAATTAAATATTGTTAAGAATATTCAACTCTTGGAGGGATTCAGTGGGAGGATTCAGATAAAATATGGTATAACTTTTGAGGAAGTGATATATGCCATATAGTAGGAAAATGACGACGGCGAATGGGATCCAGTCGAGGACAATCAATGAAGATATGGTGAAGACATGGCGGGATACGGCGACAGAAAAATTTGCAGATGGGAGGAGGATCCCGTGATATGTGGTGGCTGTGAGTGATATTAGTGTGGCACTAAAACACCAGCGTACTCAAGACATAGTCCCTTTGTATTCAACAAGAATTTAATTGCACCAACTACCTTCCTACCATTCGCAACTATCCTACTGCACTCTGCATCATCACTCCGCGGACTCTCCTCAGTCACTACCATGTCCTAACTCTTCTCTATATTTACTTTTAAACCACTCCTATGACACACCTTACCAAACACCTCTACCAATCTTCTCAAACTTTCTTCAGATACACCACACAAAACTTAATCATCAGCGTAAAATATGCAATGCACTCTCCACTATCTTCCATTCTCCATCAGTTGAACACCTTCCCCTACCACCCCAACCTCTAATTCTTTCATCACCCCATTCAAATATAATTTAGATACTCCACAATTTATATTAAAACATTCATTTTCAACTCCATTAATCTTAAACATGCTTCACTATCAACACACATACTTTTGATTCCATTTAGAAGCCTACCACCAACACCATATATCACTAACAAATGCAAGTCCATAAAAACATAATGCAATTAATTAATTTTCTCTCATTTTCTCAATCATTTGTTTTAATGCAATGAATTAATCAACACATCTTCTACCACTTCTAAATGCACTTTGTTTTTCTTTGCTAATCAGTCCCTCAGTAACTCGATGCGCTCTTTCAACCGAAATACCAGCATATATCTTTCCTACAACATTCAATATATTAATTCCATATAGTTTCTACAGTTATCTTTATCTCCTATAATCGTATATAAGGATCTATTACTGCCCTACTCTAATCCATCGGAATTATTCCCATCTTAAATGCATTTTTACACAACCTACCAGCATCTACTCAATCACAATCTCGCTTCATCAATTGATCATTTCACCAGTAATCCCATCTATACCTGAGGAATTACCATTCCCAGCTTTTTTCCTCTACTTTTTACCTCTAATTATCCATCATCTCCAAACCATTCCTAAATATAGTCTTCTTACGTTCCATACAAAGATCCATACCGTCACATTCATTATCATCTCTCTCATTACTGAATAAATGTTATTTGAGAAAATTTTTATAGAATCAATGAAAAATCTTACTCCATATTATTATTATTCATTAGTTATTATTCATTTTTGAATTTTAAGAACGATTTGAAAGTTTTTTTATTATTATTATTTTTTATATTAGTAAATTGATTACAATTATGGTCTATTAATAAATTTGTCTTATTATAAATATTGATTTAATTATATATTTATTCTAGACATAAAGATTATTATTACTCTATTATTATAGATTCTTATTATTATTTCATTCCTTTATTATAATATTATTCATTATTATTAATTATTTATTATCTTTAATTATTATAAATTCTTTTATTTTATTATCTTACTTTATTTTAATTTTATATATTTATAGTCTTTATTATTATTATTGGATTATTATTATTTTGATTATTATTAATTCATTATTATATATTATATATTTATTTATATTATTATTATTATATTATTCAACATTATTAATTACTTATTTATTATATATATCATATATATAATATATACTATATACTCTCTCAACATAGGTAATTATTATATCTATCTAAGCCACTACCATCGTACCAAACATAGATATAACTAGTAGAAGTCTCAATAAATAATCAATAATATATATATTAATATTATACATATATATATATATATATATTATAAATATAATGCAGCATAGAGTTTCTTTTTTAGTGCTCATTGAGGACGATAAATAACTTAAAAAATTATATTTTAGCAACAGAAAATATCAATAATTAATCAAGACCTCATCAAAGAATACATGTCCACAATGACTGTATAAATGAATTAACAAACAAAAACGAAAATCAAGTAAAGAAATTAGTCTATTTTGTTAATATATCTATTTCGTTTATTTATTCACATCTGGATTTTATCATATACCAAGAAATTTAATTAAGCTACAGGTTAAAAGACATTGTCCTATTGATTAAGCGCCAGTCATAATTTCATGTTATTATATTCCATAATTTCATGTCATCTAATTTCATGTCATTGTACTCTTCGCAGAAGGGACATAAAATATTTATAACATATAAAATAGCAAATAGCTAATTTGTTGATTTGAATGCATGGCAACACAACGATAAATATTAAAAAAAAAAGGTTATACGTGTTTATTTAATAATAGATTCCATCAAACTATATATAAGTTATGAGCAATAATTTGTTGCGGAGAGCTACTTTCAGTTTATTATTTCTAAACACAAATTTTATTCAGTAGAATAACTGACAATAAAGCAAGAGTGGGAGAAAAATTATCCGATTTCAAAAAAATAACTCTGCCTATGTGGGGAAAAAAGTTACTGCTGACAGCTGTGATTAATTTGAGGACATGAAAGTTAATACACGAACTTCTTTTAAAAAGAAAATAAAGTAAAGCGATAAGAAAATGAAAACTAATAATTAAAAAAAGGGTTAAGAGAAGGCTCAAGTCAGATATCAGTGATACATAGTCATATGATAAACATTTACATAACATACAATACATACTTCATACTACATACATTACATTCGGAAATACATACATACAGTGAGCATAACATACAAATACATACATACATACATACATACATACCGTAATACATACATACTTATATTCGTATGCATACATACAATAATAACATACATACAACATACAACATACACTTACGTATAGGTATATATCTACATAACAATACATAGGAGAGAGAGAGAGAGAGCGAGATTAAGAGAGAGAGAGTAGAGAAGAGATGACGAGAGAGAGAGAATATAAGTAGGGAAGATATTAAGAGAATGAATAAGAGACTGTAGGGAAGCCTTACCCGAACGATGCCAGAACCATGAGAGTATGTATAGAGATGTACAAGTGTAGGACCGCAGAGAGAGGGGGAAAGTGTTAAAATATACTCATAAAATCTTGAGGCGGAGTACCCTACAAGCTCGCTTCCTCTCAATAAATAATCATTTTACGTAAAAATCTCTAATTACTCAATGATGACGAGCGAATCTATAAAGGTGAAGAAGATTCCTATTATAGAAAACTCTTCACATGAAATCAAGAGACACCATATTTGTTTCTGTTGGCCTTTAAATATTCAACTAAATAGTATTTTAACTTCTATTTTTCTACATTAGTTGTATTTGAATGCACTATAATAAAATTCAACTCGTTCGTAAAAATATTAAACAAATGCTTATCCTCAATATTGAAATAAACTGTAGTATATATAAATAGTATTAATGAATAAATTAACTACTTTTTATATAACTATTTGAAATTTAATTATTTTAATATATAATTATATTATAATTATATTTATTTATCTATTTATGTTTTTAACTATCCTTTAATTAATTTTAAGTCCTTATTAATAGAGATATTAATTGCAATTTTCCCTCTTATTACTCTCAATTTTTTAATTTTTAACCTATTCTAGTTTATATTTTTAGTTTGCAAGTTCTTTAATATAATTTTATTTTTTAATATATATTTTGTATTTTTACTATAAATATTTATTAATCAATATATTCATCATTTATTGCTTGTAATTTAAACGTAGAATTAGAGCAATTTAAATATGATAATAATATAATAAAAAATAAATTAAAATTTAAAGTTTTTGAATATTGATTTTAAAAATTTTTAAATTTTTTTATAATTGTTTTTAAAATTTGCATTTTTTGAAATAACATAATTATACTTATAAATTTTGAATTTTATATTATTATAAATATGATTAAATTGTTTATATTTAAAAGATATAAATAATTATAAATTTTAAATTTTGAATTGTTAATAAAATATTATATTTTGAAATTTAAAATTTAAAATTTTTTATTATTAGGTTTTAAATTTTAAAAGTTTTGAATATTATATTTTACAAAATAATCTTAAATAAATTATTTTAAAATTAGTTAAAATAGAATATATAAATATGATAAAAAATTAATAATTATAATTAATTGTGACTTCTACTTATACCAAATCATTATAGAATACTGAATGCATACGTAAATAATTATCGTGTATATACTCAATATTAAATATAAAAAAACACAAGTAATAAAATATATTAATAGATATCTTAATATTAGAAATATTAATATATATATTATATATATATAATATCTCTATAGATATATAGAATTAATATTTATATATAATATTATATTATAATATTAATATATTATAATATATGATATAAAATATTAATAATTAATATATATAGGATAATAATATAATTAATTTATATATGATTAATATATATTTAATATAATTAATTATTAAGTGAATATTTAATTAAATTATATATATTGAATCTATATTAATATTCATACTTATTAATCAACTACAATTCCTCAGTACTTCTCAACACTCCGCTATATCTGTGTGAATCCACTCGACTACCCCACGACCATAAGTCTTCCTAAACCCAAAACTAAAAAATTCTCATATCAACCAAAATAAATTCACTGTCAAAAAATAAATCTTTTTAATCTTATATACATATTGCCGACATCAAACCTCCCTCTACAACGATAGTGGCCCGTTTAATATTAATACTTCTGGACGAAGTGTGAAGATAAGATTGATGATCCTAGTCTATATCTACCTGTATATTATATTATATTATATATAATAATTATTAATATTTTTTCTGAAGATTGTAATTACTAGATAATTGTACTAAGTAAATTTAATTGTGAGTTTTAATATGATGATTTGTACAATTAGCTAATTGTATTATAAATTAATTTGATAAATATAGATCATTATCATATAATTAAAAATTCAAACTTTATTTATTGGATATTGTATGTATAATATTAATGATTTAAAATTAACTAATGACCATAGAATTGCTTTGATAGTGTTTGATCTAATAATTTTGTAATACTTTGTATTTGTATTCATTTAAATGATTAAATAAAACAAATGTAATACTCATTTATGATATTTTTTCTGTGCTGATTCCTTTTAGGCAATCGAACGTTAGATTATTTCATTTATTTGTAACTAGTTATTTATATTTATTATATATATTATACAATTAATATGTATAAGCACGTTCAGACACACTAGGATGGCACTTTCAGTGACGAGATTCACGTAAGCAGTCGTGTTATTTACATGATCTCACTCAATTATATCATTGCATCATAGACATAAACGACTTATGTTACATATTTGTTGCTAAAGCCTGGTGTGTTGCTTTTCTTTGTGGAATACACATCTCGAATACTGTAATTACATTCAATCAGTGCTTAACAATTAAATAAATATAAATACGTAGTTACAATAAATTTTTAGCTTATAATATAATCGGATATCATAAAGAATATATTATATTTAAATATATATAATTATTATAAATATATATATATATTATATATATTTATATATATATTATATAATTATATATATATATATATATATTATATAATATATAATATATATTATATATATATATTAATATATGTATATATACTGTATATATATATCATATATATTTATTATATATATATATATATATATAATATATATATATTATATATATATATATATATTATAATATATATTATATATTATATTATATATATATAATATATAATATATATATTAATATATATAATATATATATATTAGGATATAATTAATATATATTATA
This sequence comes from Trachelipus rathkii, assembly GCA_015478945.1. NCBI lineage: Eukaryota > Metazoa > Arthropoda > Malacostraca > Isopoda > Trachelipodidae > Trachelipus > Trachelipus rathkii. Next base: position 15,048 of record JABUQX010063834.1, read on the forward strand.
TATATATATTAAATATATATTTATATAATTATAATATATATATATATATATATATATATATATAATATATAATATATATATAATATATATATATATATATAATTATATAGAATATGATTATATATATATATATTATATATAATATATGTATATATATATATATACTATATATATTCATAATATATTAAATTAATATATTAATATATATATATATATATATTATTATATATATTAATATATAATATATATTTATATAATACTTAATATTATATATATATATATATATTAAATATTTAATCCTTCCTTTTCGTATGCATCAGATATTGAAGCAATGATCATTTTCAATTATTTAAGTAATTAAAATTTATAAAACACTGTAGGCAAATTACTATCTTAAGTGGAGACTTCATAGCAAAACCTCATAATTCAACAATAAGATCAAAATTATTCACATTTTTTTTTATATCTAGATTATTTAGAAAAAATCCTCCTCTGAAACATCTAATGGTATATATAGTAATTATTTTTTAAAATATATTACTAAATGGTTTTTAGATACAGAAATTTATATCTTTCAAAAGGCAGGTGTCGAACTAAAATTTCAATTCCAGTCAAAATTGGAAATCCAGGGTTGTTTAGAGGTTAAAAAAAAGTTTTATTTTATAATTACATTTAAACTATTTTTTTTATTCCACCATATTCAACTTTCATATTCACTTCTTCGGATTCTTTACTCACAGTCAAAATAAATGGATCGAAAGCCTGTCAGCCGGAACCGGAATCGGAGCTTGAGCTGGTGTGGGATGCTCGGTTGCCAGCAGCAAAACATTACCACTTGTTTTTATTCAAGAAATAATATTTGATGAAAAATTTTATTGCCAGAAGTAAATGTATTCATAAACAACTTTAGAAAATAGAGTGGCAGAATCCTTAGCATCGAAATCCGAGCATGATCCGGGGCGGAAGGTCAAAGCCTACGAGCCGGTGTCGGTAGCACGGTGTCGGAGCCGGAAATAGCCGGAGCCGGAGCGCAGCAGGTCATGAAATTTTTCAAAAAAAATTTATTAGGGTGAAAAATTTATTGCCAGAGACGTGCTGAACAGTTAGCAAATAGTGCAGACAAACCTTAGTTGGATCCGGGCCCGGAAAATCGAAGTCATAACCAGATCCGAATCCGGATCCAGCCGGATCCTGGGTATGATTTTTTCGGGAAATATTTGTTTGCGTCTGCAAAAGAATTGTTATGTCAGAAAGACCCGTAGAGAAGCCGAACAGATTTTCAAATAGTGCAGAAAAACCTTAGTCGGAATCGGAGCCGAAGTCGAAGTCAGAGCCGGGATCCGGATCCGCGATCCGGACCTTTGTTTGAATTTTCTTCAGAAAATATTTTTTTAGGTGAAAAATTTATTTTAAGAAGCAAGTGCTGAACAATGTCAAATAGTTGTAGATTCCTATTAGTCGTATCCGGAGCCGAAGTCAAAGTCGTATCCGGAGCCGGATTTCTGGGTATGAATTTTTTTCAGTGTAAATTTTTTTGGTAAAAAACTTTGTCAGAAAGGCGTGCGCCTTAAACATGTCCGACAATGTTCAATTAGTAGTGCAGTTCAACCTTATTCGATCCGGAACCGAGATTGAAGTCGGAGCCGGATCCGGATCTCCGGATCCTAGGGGTATGAATTTTCTTCAGTAAATATTTTTTGATGTGTGTGTGAAAAATTTATTTTTACACAGGAATTCGTGCTGAACAATGTTCAAAATAGTCTAGAAGCATTAGACGGATCCGGAAGCCATATCCGGAGCCTGATCCTGGTATGAATTTTTTTATCGGGAACAAATATTTTTTTGTGGTGAAAAAGATTATTTGTCATGAAGACTGTTGTACTCTATTTTTCCGGAACAATTTGTTTCAAATAGTGTGCAGTAACCTTATTCGGATCCGGAACCGAAGCTGAAGTCGGAGGCCGGATCCGGATCCGATCCTGGGATTGGTATGAATTTTCTTCAGAAAATATTTTTTTAGGTGAAAAGTTTATTCAAGAAGACGTGCTGAGCAAATGTTCAATTAGTGTAGAAACATTAGTCGGATCCTGAGCCAACAGGCCGAAGTCGTTATCCGGAACCGTCATCGGAGACGTTTTGCCGAACAATTTTCAAATAGTGCAGAAATCCTTAGTCGGATCCGGAAGCCGAGCTGAAGTCGGAGCCGGATCCGGATTCGGATCGGATCCTGGTATGAATTTTCTTCAGAATCTTTAGAAAATATTTTTTTGGAGGTGAAAAATTTTATTTCAAGGAAGAACGTGCTGAACAATGTTAAAATAGTCTAGAAACATTAGTCGGATCCGGAGCCGAAGTCGTATCCGGAGCCGTATCGGAGCCGGATCCTGGGAATGAAATTTTTTCGGGAAATTTTTTTTTGGTTGAAAAATTATTGTCAGAAGACGTGTACTTCCGAACAATTTTCCAAATAGTGGCAGAAAACCTTAGCGGATCCTCGGACCGATATAGGCCGACAGTCAGAGCCGTGGATCCGGACACGCGGATCGCGTTCATGGAGGTATGAATTTTCTTCTAGAAAATTTTTTTCATATATTAATTTTTTAAGGTGAATTATCTTATTTTCAACGGACCGCACGTGCTGAGCAATGTTTCAATCAGGAAATGATGAGGAGAAACTCGATTAGTCGGATCTCGTGAGAGCCGCAAGCCAAAGTTCGTATCCTCGGCAGCCGTATTCAAGGAGCCGAATCCTGGGGGTACTGAATTATTTTTTTTTCAAACAATGGTAGAAAATATTTCTCTTAAACATTTGTGTGAAAACTTTGTCACGAAGGGTACACTCTGTTTGACTATTATAATTACGTTGTCTAGCTCGTGTGAAAATACCTCGAAGCAATTAATCAAATATCTTATGCATGAACTTTCTCAAAAGATACGAATCCGAAGACCGAAGCTGAGTACGGAGCCTAAGCCCTGGGCTGGGATGCCGGATCCGGATCCGGATCCTGGGTCTGAATTTTCTTCAGAAAATTATTTTTGAGGTGAAAAATTTATATCAAGAAGACGTTGCTGAACAATGTTCAATAGGTCTAGAGAAAACATTACGTCGGATCCGGAAGCCGATCGTGAGCGGATATCCGGAGCCTGATCCGTGGGCAATTATGAATTTTTTTGTTTTCGGGAATATTTTTGGAGTGAAAAAATTATTGCGTCTGTAAGACTTTGCCGAGGACAATTTTTCGCAAATAGTGCAAGACGAAAACCTTAGTCGTATCCGGAGCCGAAGTCGAAAATGTCAAACCGGATCCGTGAATTCCTGGTCGCCGATTTTTTCTCTAGGGTATTTGAATTATGTGTTCAAGAAATATTTTTTTAGGTGTAAAAATTTCAATAGAGAAGACGTGCCCTGAAACCCAATTTTCAAATAGTGATAGGAAATTAGTCGGATCCGGCAGTCGTATCCGGAGCCGGACCGGAGCCTGATTCCTGCTAGAGTTTTAAAACTATTTTCGGGAAATATTTTATTGGTGAAAAATTTATTGTCAGAACAATAACAAATTTTCAAATAGTGCAGAAACATGTCGGTTCGGAAGGCCGAAAGCGGAAGTAAAGTCGGATCTGGACGCCGGATCCTTAGCCGGATCCTGGGTTTGAAATTGTGTTTCGAAAAAATATTTTTTTAGTAAAAAAATTATTGCTAGCAGACGTGCTGAACAATTTTCAATAGTGCAGATGAAAACCTTAGTCGGGATCCGGAGCCTCGAAGCTAAAGTCCGAAGTTGGAAAGAAACAAGCCTCTGGATCCGGATCGGATATCCTGGGTATGAATTGGTTTGTTCAAATAAATATATTTAGGTGTATTGAAATAAATATCCATTTAATTGATTCAACAGGACTTACTGACACAATTTTCAAAATAAGTACATAACCTTAGTTGGATCCGGTAGTTCCGGATCATGAAAGCCGGAGTCGTACCCAGATCCGTAGCGTATGAAATTTTTTCCAATAAATATTTTTAGGGGAAAAATTTTATTGCAGAAGGACAACTTTAATAGATTTAACAATAATAATTGTAGTTAGAATCCTATAGGCCTGATGCCGGTAGCCCGAATGCGATAGCGATAAGCTAAGCCGGAGCCGGCTGAGAGCCGCTCTGCGTATGATATTTCTTTCATCTTAAAAATTACTTTTTAGAGAGAATATAACTATATGTCGAAGACTTGATGTGTGATTGTGACAGTAATTGCAAATTCCTTAGTTCGTGATCCGATCCTCGAGGTCTTAGTCGGAGCGGGATAGACGTTAGTTTGTGCGATATTTTTTCGAAAAATAATTTTTTAATATTAGAAAAAAATTATTATACCAGAAGACGTGTGGACGGCAATCAATTCTCTTAATAGAGTAGTGCAGAAACCTTAGTCGGAGCGAGAGGCCAGGAGCGGAGCCAGCTGAGTTTGGAGCAGATGTATAAATTTGTTTTTTCAAGAAATATTTTTTAGCTTGAAATTATTAGGTACTTGAAGTAGTGCTTATAAATTTACGAGGGTAGAGCTTAAGAGGGTGGCTAGTCATAAAATATATATTTACGGAAGGGATAATATATTCAATATATATAATATAAGTATATATATAACTAAGATATGTATGTATAATTGCTAGTGTATATATATTATATATCATATATATATATATATATAATATAATATGATATATAAATATAAAGTAATAATATATATATAGTATTATATATTATATATATATTTATATATATATAGTATATCTCATCATATATATTATATATATGTCAGCTCTAGAGGAGCCACAATCCATATCTCAAAAAACTTCGACAACAGCTACCAGGAAAAGAAATACATTGCTGGGAATGCTCGTCCAATTTTAGTGCGGAAATGTTTAAAAAAAAAAATCTCAAAAACTACATAGCTACAGCGAAAAAGGAATACATTTTTAGATCTCGTAAAATTTTGGATACGGGAAAATGTAAAAAAAAAAAAAAAAAAATTATTGTTTTAATAATTATAGTAATATGTAGTACTAATATTATGGGGCTATTAGAGACCCTTTTATTGGTTACTCTCGTTAAATAAATAGACTTCTATTAAATTTTGCTTTTTTTTAACCTAAAGAATACCCCAAGGGATGGCAGGAGTCACCGCAAAGATGCAGGAGTCGGGGTCTCTCGGCCTTCCTCCGTGGGAACTACGGAGTGTTAGACTTAATTTCCCCCTCCGGGGGTATTTTGGGTGTCGCGTGGGTTCCTCCGACCGCCTTCTCATAGTATATTCAAAACTCCCCCCCTGTGTTCCCCGTTGGCTCGAGCCCCCTGAAAATTGCCTGTAATACCTTTACAAATAATATACATAATACTAATAACAACAATCCCCCCAAAATAAATAGCAATTTTTATGTTTATTTTTTTTTTTTTTTTATAATTTTTTTACATCTTATCAAATCAAGAAATTTTTCCAAATTTTCCAAAATGTATTTCTTTTCCCTGTAGCTTTGTAGTTTTTGGTATAGTGATTTTTTTTTTTTATTGTTCAGTTTCCACCGCGCTCAATTTTGCCAGGATTCAGCAATGTAATTCCTTTACCGGTAGCTGTTGTAGTTTTTGAGGTATGGGATCTGTGGGCTCTTACTCCTAAAATGACTATGGCATAGTATATTATATACAATTAATATATATAATTTATATATTGCATATGCATTGCATGTATAAATACTAAAGAAATGATCAACCTTTGATAAATAAAAATAAATGATATATAAATGAATATTGTTATATTATATCTTTTCAGTAAATATATTTCTTATATATATATAAGTACCTTTCATAGTAACATAATAAGTAATAAATATATACCATTATATACGGTAATAAATAGTATAATATATAATATATATATATATAAATATATTAAATTTAATTATATACATATATATAAATGTATATAGACATATAATATAATATTAAACAAATATATAATTAAAAAAATTATGTATATTAATATATATATAGTATATATATATATATTCTAATATATTATCTATACTACCAGATACAGTATTTATTTTTTTGGTCTATAGATTTATTATTTTATATAATAAAAATAATTTGAGATATATATATATATATAATATTATGTATTATAAATAATATAATATATATATATATATTATACATATAGTATTATATATTTATATATATCTTCATTAAAGCTATATAAATATATATACTATATTTAATATAACTAATTTAAATATATAAAATATAGTATATAATATAACATAATAGACTATAATAATTAATAATAGAATATCTTCAGTGAGGAGAGGCAGACGCGGTAAATCTTTTTGAAATAGCCAATAAATATCCACAACGTCATAGATGAATCATTGTACGTCATACCTCTCAAGCCATACCACGTGGAAAAAAGTATATACAATTTCAAACATAACAAAAATAACAAGATAGCATAATGCCAATAAGGTTATGTCACGAATTTTTAACAATTTAGAAATAGTTTTTATAGATTCTCTGGATGTATTAAATTGTTTTTTTTTTATAAACTGAAATTTAATATTTAATTTAATATCCGCTTTCCCAGAAAAGAAGGCATCTCGAACAGATGTCTAATCTAATGCTTACGATTCACTGCTTTGAAACTCTGTGCTTATTTTAAATCGACAGGAGGGTGTTGGAACAACTGCTGTGGCTACATGGCATTCTGCTTGGATGCTCTTGCGGTTACAGTTGAGCAACCAACCAAATCAAGGAAAGCCGGAAAATATGGGCACCAACATTTGCTTGTGCGACCAAATTTGCAATATAAGAATCGAAGAAAATTCACTCGCGCCAGACTTCGAACCATCGACAACAGCGTCACGTTAGACAATGTACAGGAAGCTCTAACACTAGTTCCAGATCCGCCTTTCCTCAGAAAAAGAAGACATAATCGAAACAGTTTTCTTAAATTTACTCTCCTTAGATTATCACTGCTTTTGAGAAAACTAAGATAAATTTATTTAATCGATACGCAGGAGGTGGAGTTGAACACCTTGTGTGGCTTACAATGCATTCTGCTTGGGGTGCTCCTGGGTTTACAGGAGCAACCAACCAAAGTCAATGAACGCCAAAATTGGGCACGACATGCTTGTTGCGGCTAAATTTGCAATAATAAGACGAATATAAATTCACTCGCGCCAGGACTCGAACCATCACAACAGCGTCGCCGTTAGACAATGTCCAGAAAGTCTACCACTAGTCCATCCGCCTTCCAGAAAAAGAAGGACATATCGGAAACAGTTTTCAAATCTTCTGCTCCGATACCACTGCTTTGAAACTCATTGGTATCTTTATTTAAAATCGACAGGAGGCGTTGGTTGAACAACCTCTGGAAGACAGTACACTGGTCTCCTTTCTGCATTGGGTGGTGGTGTGGTGCGCTTGGGTGTACAGGGAGCGAAGCCAACTAAAGTAAAGGCAACGCGCGTAATGGGCATACAAACATGCTTGATTGCTGCCAACATTTCATAATAACGAGAATAAAATTTCACTCGCGCCAGGACTCGAAACCATTGACATCAGCAGTCGCCGTGTAGAGACAATGATAGCATAGGCTTCAAACGTGAGCTCTCGATTCCACAACTCTTACCCTCAGAGAGATAAAAAGAAATAGGCAATACTCGGGAACAATTATTTCTAAATCTCCTGCTTCGATATCCAATGCTTTGAAACTCGATTGAAACTCGGTAATTATTTAATCCATGGAAGGGTGCTTGGAACCCCAATATATATATATATTAGTTGTCCTCCCTATACTACTAAATATATATATATATTATTTATATTAGCTATCACTGCACCGAGAGATTCTTCTCGAATGCCCGAGATTATCATATATCACAGGTACCTTATATAATATATAATATAATATAAATATATATTAATATATATATAATATATACTATCCAATATTATCTTATAATATATATTATATATATTGTATTATAGGTATACGGAATTAGCTATATATATACGCGTTGTATATATATATATATATTATAATATATATATATAATATATATACTACTTAAATAATACGATAATATATATATATATATATATATATATATAATATATATATATTATATATAATATATATACGGTATTATATATATATATTTAATATATAATATATATTATATACTATATATAATTATATTAATATATAATTATAGACTCTCTAAGTAAGATAATAAATATATCAATAAAGATATATATTAATAAGTAATAACAAATAATAAGTAATAATAATAAGCACTAAAGTTTCTTTTTACTATATACTATATATGAGAATAAATATTTTTTGCTGTTTCTGAAAAAAAATGTAAATAATATTTTGCAAATGTATTTTATAATTTTTCAGGCATTATTTCTTTCCCAAGATTAATTAGATCACAAATATCATTTTGGTGACTTGTATTAAATCAAACCGAGCCTTTTTTTTATCGCTAAGAGAATTTTGCTGCGACTTTTAAAACTCTGCATTACTAAACAGTGTCTTTAACAGAATAACGTTTATTATTATAATTGCCTGTGGAAATGTAACTATGTAAACGGTCGGCGCGTGCTCGTCACATCGATGCTCTTCGCATTGTTTTTATCTCTCAAAAATTTTGAATATATAAAGTTAGTACTATTTCAGATCTGGAGCATTGCTCTCACAAAAAAACTTTCTTTTAGATCAATATAAATTCTTGATATATAAATGGTGTCTCAAATTAAACTTTATTATACCTCTGTCTCTCCTCTTGATTCTTCTAAAAGCAGCAATGATGTCTTGCATTGTTAAGGATGAACTCTTTCTTCCATTTTTTGTGAATGCCCCTCGAAAAAAAAAACTATCTTTCCTCCTCCTAAATACAAAAATAGACAACAGTGCTCTTTCTCTTTCTTTGGTTTCCCAACACAACATTCTCTATAAAGATCAAATCGTTCTGTTCATGACATATTAATATCATTTTTCTCTCCTTCTTCTCATACAGTTCCAGATAAGATAATGCATTTTGAGGATAAAGTCTCCCCTCTCGTAACTCATTGATACACACGTCGATCGACTCATATGAATCCTTTCTCCCTAACTGCTCAAAATATGTCTGAATAGCTCATCTTCTATGTAATGTTTAAGTGCACGTCTTAAGACGTCTACATGGTAGACAGTCTCTATTTTCCTCTCTCATTCTATAACAATACTCTCTCTTTGTCTGATTACTTTCTTTGTCTCTTATCTTTCGCTTGCTCTTCACTTCTCTATTCTTCATCTTATCGTGCGAATTCATATCTACATGAACACCATAAGCTGTCTCATGCATGGACGTGTGCAATGATTTGTCACAATACTATTCTTCTAATTTACTGTCTCTAAAATCTCAGTAATTCTACAATATTGCTACTCATCTCATACTTGTCTTACTTCTCTCTAAACTCTATACATTAAGCTAAAACATTAGCTCCTTACTCGCTCTATTCATAACGGTTGTGCTCTCATTAACTGCTTAACTATCTTACTCAAGTCGCGTACTCATAATCATTGAATCGTGCTCTAGCGAATCTCTAGCAGCAATGTTGCTCCTCCTCTCTCTTTCTCTCATCTCTCTCCTCTCAGTATCTTACTTCTTCTCTCTCTTACTATTACTCCTCAACTCTTCATCTTCTGTTCTACTCTCTATCTATCTACTCTCTTC
>JABUQX010063835.1:0-17500 GCA_015478945.1 Trachelipus rathkii
AAAAAACGAGAATTTTACAAATTAATTGATAATATAATATTAGTAATTTTAAAACATCAATACTAAAATTGATGATTTATAACTTAATATACGTTATATATTATGATATAAGTAGATGAATTGTTTGTGCGGATGTGTATAATTTGATCAATTTATGATTATATATTATGTTTTTTTTAATTTTAAATAATATTATTAACTACCTAGGTAAGAAGAAATTTGATGAGTTTATTATTTATATATTTAAGACATCTACTAAAATTTGATTATTTTTCAAAAGAATGTGATTTATAAATAGTAGGGTCGAGTTAGTTTGATTATTGGATCAGCTTATTCGTGAATTACTTTATGTGTTATTGTGTTGTTTATAAATAATTTATATTTATAATTTAAATTTACGGTTATAATATATTTGTTTAAGAGGAATGTTAGGTATAGGTAAATATATTATAGTATATATATATATCTATATATATAGCTATATTAAAAAAAATTATTTTAAAAAGAAAATAAAAAAAATGATAAAATAATGCAATATGTTAATTGATTAAAATTTACATTATGTTATAAAATATTATCTATCCATTACCAATTATTTATGTATTATTTATTTTTTTATTTATATTATATATTTTAGTTATTATATTACATATATGTAATATATATTATATATTTATAATTATTTATATATATAATTATATATATATATATTGGGTCAGGCTTATCTCCAAATTCAGACGTACACTGAGTACATTAAAAAATAATATATATATTTTGAGATCAAAATTCGTATTTGTGGTGGTTTAAATTTTTTCGGGCATTTTATTTTTTTTTTTTTTTTTTTTTTTTTTTGCATTTACTCGAATATAGATATTTTTGTTAGAAAATAAAATTTTCTCCGTAAACGTATGTTAAGAATAGGGTTCGAGCCGACGGGGACGTCCTATAATAATCCCGTCGTTCCATCTCCACTGTAGGTCTACGAGAAGACATGTAATCTAGACTGTCTGTCATAATTATTTGCGGGTTTACCCTATGGTATTCCTTTAGTTTAAAATAATACCATAGTGTAAAAGAAGTAAAATTATTCTTTTTTTAGCTAAAGGAATACCATAAGGTAAACTTGCAAAAGACTGTTGCAGATAGGAGACAGGGTCTCTCTCAGGCTCATCTAGCCCGTGTAGAGACGACGGGGAGGAAGTCTTCGATATTAGTGCGCTTGTCCCGATCAGGCGTGTGACAACCCCCTAGCAATCCCATCGGGGGAATTATTTTATTATAAACAATAGTTGCTGCCTCCGACACAATATAGAAAATTACAAATTAAAAACACTTACATATAATTTTAACTTGTTATGAGTTCTTGCACCGTTCCTCAGAGTATACGAGTTGTGCTAGCATTAGACACTCGACCTATATATCTATATGTGGAGTCTATTTTACTATATTACATATATATATAATATATAATATACATTAATAATTAAAAGTATAATTAATTCAATAATTATATATATATATTATATATATATATATAAAAGATATATATAAGTATATATATATATATATATAATTACATATACATATACATATTATCACTTCACTAGCACTACTATACATACATATACTATATCATATATAAGTACATATTATTATATTATTACATATATATATATATTATTAAATATATATTATATAGTAATATATTATATAATATATTAAATTAATATATATATATATATATTAATATATATATATATATTATAATATATTATAGTATAATATATACTATATATAATATATATTATTATTATTTATCTATAGTACTAATAAACACTTACGTGTCCACGCTAATGATTGCAATAGGGTGGTGCAATCGATAGAAAGTTATTTGGTAGGCCTTTCCTATCGATTGATTCATTTATTATTATATTATATTATTATATAGGGAGAGTGAATAAATAGCGAAGGGGTTTCAACTGTATATATATTATGTTATAAGCCCCTAAGAGCCTTGACGTAATATAATACTCCATATTTTGAACTCAATACTCTAGTTATCGATATCTTCCACAAGTAGATCATTTAAAATAAAATCTAGTTTTTTATAACAAAGCTTCCTAATATATCTTAAGTCGGCAAATTATTATTTATATTCATATTAGTAGAAAAGAACTAGATGTGATAATTATATTGCTTACTCTCTACACCTTTGAATTATTAAATATTCAGACATTATTATATTTAATAAGTTATTATATAACCACTTCATATTTAGTTCACTATATTTAAAATAAAGTGAATTTTTTTTAAAGTAACATGGGAATTACAAAAATTTTGATTTTAGCTCATACCTCTTACTTTAGATTTCGTAATAAATACAATTTTTAAATTTTTTACGGTAATTATAAAAACTTATATATATTATAGTTATATTATTATATATATATATTATATATTTAATTATATATAAATGTAAAGTTTAAAATAATATATATATATATATATATTTAATAAATTATACTTATATATATTTATATATTAATTATAAATATATATTATATATTATATATATATTATATATTATATATTATATATATATATATATATATATATTATATATATATAATATATATATATATATATATATATATATTTTAACGTGATTCCATTTAAAAGTTTGGTTTTTACGATGAAATATACGCCCACATGGAGCTTAATGGTGGAATATGTAATTATTTGAGCGAAAAGGAACAATGTATGGGATTTACTTTTTAAAGATTATCTCATTTAATATGTTTGGGGCCACGAACTTTTTTTTTTTTTTTTTTTTTTTTTTTTTTTTTTTTTTTTTTTTTTTTTTTACAGTTGTCACCACCACTTACGGGCAGAGCCCTATTCAAGCCTCAGAATCGAACAACTAACGGAAATTACGCAGATGAGCACAGACACATGCTTTGAAGTGGGGGAGATTAAATTCAGCAGGAAAAACAGAAGATGGGAGAAATTCCACAGAAGCAGAGGTGGCAGGAAAGAAGGAGCACCGCAGCGAACTAGTCTGGAGTTACCAATATCAACAACCAAAACTCATGTGCCGACACAGCCTCCCTTTGTGCCTACGAGGGCGACGTAAAAGGTGGTGGTACGCAGGGTGATTAAGTTCCCTCGAGCACCTGCCATACGGTACCTATAGAAAAAGAAGATAAAGCACCAACATCATCGCGCCGCAAAGATAGAGGGTCAAGTGAACTGGAAAGTACGGGACAATTTATAAGACTTTTTTCCTTTGACTCGACCCTATCTAAAAGCCGGGTGAAACCAGAGCCCCCCCAGATATGAGAGCAGTACTCCATACAAGGGCGGATGAGGCCCTTGTATAGCTGGAGTAACTTGAGAAGAGGAAAAAAATTCTCGGCAGTCTAAACAAGAACTCCCAGTTTCTTTGAGGGCCGCCCTAGCAACCATTGTTGATGTGAGGTTCCAAGACATTTTTTTGTTTATGTTTAAGGCCAAGGAGTTTATATTGTCAAGAGGAGAGACGAAAGAACCGTCGAAAGGATAGGAAAGTTGGAAGGTGTCCTAGAGAGGTGAGATTTGTAGAAGTTGAGTTTTTTTTAAAGAATTGAATTTCACAAGGTTTTTTTTCTTTTTTTTTTTTTTTTTTTTTTTTTTTTTTTTTTTTTTTTTTTTTTTTTTTTTTTTTTTTTTTTTTTTTTTTTTTTAGACGACCCCCACCGGAAATTCTATCAGATCAGCGAGAATAGAATCGGAAAGATTAAGCGAGAGGCAATTCTAGAAGTAAATAGAAGGAGCAGAATTGAAATGAGTTGAAGAATGAATCGTCGAGTCATCGGCATATGAGTGGATAGAGTTAGATGTGCAGGTGAGAAGATCATTAATGAAAAGTAAGAATAAAGTAGGAGAAAGACAGAACCCTGAGGAACACCACTATTGACAGAAAAAAAGAAGAAGTCGCTCCATCAACAACAGCCGATATTGGACGATTTGAAAAAACTAGACATAAGTAAGCAAGAGAAGGAGGAAACCCAAAGGAAGGGGAGCTTGGAGAGCATGACGCGTGCCATACCCGGTCAAATGCTTTGGATATGTCAAGCCCCACCACGCAAGTCTCCCCGTATCCTGAGGGGTCGGAAAACCATATATCTGTTAGATAGGAGAGGAAAGTATATCACCAGTAAACCTCGAGCGCCGAAGCCGTACTGGCGATCGGAAAGAAGTGAATGAGATTCCAGAATGATCTAAGAAAATGAGAGTGAGAAAAAGATGTTTCAAAAGATCTTAGATAAAATACAGTAAGAGGCAAATAGGGCGATAGTTATAGGGAACTCAAGAAGCGGCTTCCTTTTTTTCGGAATAGGTTGGACATGTGCGTGCTTCCAACACTGAGGGAAAGTGCTAGTATTGAGACATAGAGAATATAGTTGAACGAGGGGCGAGGATAGCAACGGAGCAACGGTCCCTCAAAAACTCGGGGAGGAATGCCATCGGGCCACCCGCCTTCCTAACGTTCGTAGATTTTCAGGACCCATGCACCCGATCGAATCTAATCACAGCAGCAAATTCATACGACTAACCTTGAGAGGAGAAGGATGAGAGGAATATGAAGTGAGGAATGACGAATCGTTATAATACCAGTAAGGTTATAATATCAGTATTAGATATAGGAATACTTTATATATATAGGGATAATATAGTGATATAAAGGGTATACGAGGAATGATGATTGGTACCTTTATGGTATTATCTCGTGAAGACTAGATGTAGAGCGGAGAACGCGTCAGAGGCCATACTGAAGTCAGTTTTTTTTTTATGTTGAAAAGTTACAAAAATAAGCACGGTATAGATATAGATCACTAAGGAGATGGTGGCGTTAGGGATGCTCGAAGCGATATTGTTATTCTCTATTGCATATTTAGGTTTATAAAGGTGTAATATTTATTTGTATTTATTATATTGTGGATGCAAAGAACTTATTTAGAATTGTTTTTATAGGAGGTTCACTCTAATTATGAAATTGGTGGTGTATATGGTATGTTTTGGATATTTCGCTATTAAGGGGATTAGGGAGGAAATAAAATGATAATTACGTTTTGTTATTAATATTAAATGATTAAATACGTTTTTACAAGAAAACCATAACATGTAAATTATAGAAGTTTAGCGCAAAATATCAGAAAGGGCACAGTCCATCGAAGGATTATTTTATTCTTCTCTTGGGAGAAAAGTATTTTGACACGTTCCACCGCGCTTCTGGTAGGAACACACGCCAAAAATGGGGACAAATATTATTTTCGCGACATCAAAAGGGAGTAATTATGCTTTTGGCTAGACTTTAGGAAAGTTAGGCAAAAGGGAGTGGGGGGATTTGAATGCAAAAAAAGAAAAAGAAAACAGGAAAAAAATAAATTTTTATAATAAAAAAAAACAAAAACACACAAAATATATTAAAAAAAAAAAAAAAAAAAAAAAAAAACACGTCACGAAAAACGGTAGCGCACACTTAACAAATAGTCAATTACAATCTACATACTTTTGGAAATCAAGCGTAATATGCCCAGATTGAGGAATAGACACGGAACAACGCGAAATCTCGTGGGTATATGACGTTCTCACAAATAAGAATTACCTAGGAAGGGTAGACCTGCATGGTGTGTGTAGATACGCAGGAGTGCGTACGTCAAGTCACAAGATATAAGAGTTTGGATAGGCGACTGCGCGCGGGAGAGTCACACGGAATGCCCATCTCGCTCCCCCGCATCTTTCATTCGGCTCGAGCCCCTCAATCGGAATTACATAAAATATTTCTCTGAACTTCACGGGGTATTTTATGTGAGCAACTCGGGGGAGCCGATAGGCGGGTAACAGGTGTTGCGGGGGACGCAAAAGCGACTTTACATAGAGCACAGAGAATGGTTCATAGACGAGGGCGTTCTCGATTCCAGAATAGAGTCAATTTTGTTTTCTGTAGAGGCAGGGCGTATTTTTCCGAAGTTTTTTCTCTACACTATTTCACGGTAATAGGCGTTTTTTATAGGATACGCTCGATGTCGCAAAGGTAAGCTAATTACGGCAAGGCCCCCCAAATTCGGTGGTTTTTCCCTGTAAGTGGTCATACACTTTCGCAGATATCGATCATATATAACATACGCGTTGCCCACTGATAATATACTGACTCTATGAACAGCACGTTAAAAAAATAAATATTGGCAGGATTGATTGACTTAAGGATTCGCGTAGGATAAAGTTTAAATAAAGTACCAAGCATTAAAATTATAAGGATATAAGGGTTTGTGGTTCAGATTTTTACCGATTAGGGAGCGAAAGTGGTGTAATTTAAGAGACGGGACTGGTGGTGACACCATAGGTCAACGTGTCAAAGAATTGGTAGGACGAATCCGGAATGTTGTTGTGGGTTCTTTTTAATTAGTTTTGCCTCCAAGATTGTTGAAGAAAATCGTAAATTATTTTTGTTATCGCTTCCTTTGCCCCTCTTGGCTCTCTGTCATCTCCTCTCTCTCTCTCTCTCTGATATATTTTACTGAGTATATACCTCTACTCTATATATAATATATATATATACTCATATAATCACACTACTTATAATTCGAGAGGTTATAATGAGGAGACCTAGCTCCAAATCCCTCTATATATATACTATTCATCTCAAGTATATATATTTGCTTATATATAAAATTAGTTTTACATATTTAGAATATAATTACTACTCACCCTTAAAATAGTGATTGGACCTTAAACCATATTTATATAAAAGGAAAGTAAATTTTAAACTTTGAATCTGCGGGACCATCAGCGTAAATAGAAGATATATAGAGATTCATATAGATTACTCTTTTTTTTTTACGCGGCGCGCGCGCGCTTTAGAAGCGAGAGAAAAAGATAGTTAAATTACGCAAAAAATGTATTTATAGATATTCCTAAAATTTCATGACTCAGAGAAACGCGGGTCATCCAGCTATACCATGAACCACTGGTATTTTAAATATAATATATATTTTTGGTTTCTACATATATATATATATATATATAATCTACTTATTGAATGAATTAGTTCTTAAAATATTTCACATATTTGGTGAGAGAAATAAATATAAATAAACATTCAGCTTATGAAATAGCATATAGCGGTACCTATATATAGAGGAATATACGAGTTCAATTTATATATTATATAAATTTAATAACTATATAGCGACAATTAGTTTGCTTATTATTACTTAATAATATAAATAGCGTTTACGTGAGTAATATTTGGGAAGGCTGGCTATTATTATTATTACCCTATACCTAGTAACAGGTGGAGTACTGAGTGGAGGCTTTTCACGTAACAATATATATATATAACTATATACCATTTATAAATGATATATATAATATAATTTCCAATTCGAAGAGTTATTTGTTAAGAACCGAAGTGAAATTTTTAGGTCACATGATTTCACTAAGTGAGGTCGCATAAATAAACGTAGATAAATAATATGTGACTATTATGGGTGAGGACTATAGTAGTGGAGTGAGAGTGAGTGAGTATGTAATCGTTATAAGTAGTAGTATACTATACATTTATTAGTTATTTCTATTCTCATTCTATATAGCTATAGTACGGACTGTGCATGGTCACACAGTGTCAAAAGGCTCTTTGAACCTGCTAACTTTTTCGCGTGGGCACGGTCTAGCGGAGGCGTGAGCAATTCTAAACATATTTTATATTCCTCACTTTTTTCTGAATCCATTGACGGAAAATTCGAGGCGAGGAGTGGGGTTTTAAAATTGTTTTGTCTTTTCATTTCTTTTTTTTTTTTTTTTTTTTTTTTTTTTTTTTGCATTTTCTTTAGCGGAATTTTTTTTTTAAAAAAATTTTCCCCCATTTAGGGGGCTTCGAGCCGACGGGGGACGTGCCCCGCCGTCGTCCAGTCAGGGCCCGAGAGACCCCGACTTCTGTCATCCTTTGCGGTTTACCTATGGTATTCCTTTAGTTAAAATAATACCAAAGTGTAAAAGGAAGTAAAATTATTCTTTTTTTTTAGCTAAAGGAATACCATAAGGTAAACTGCAAAGATGGTATAAGAGAAAGTCGGGGTCTCGCTCGCGGCTCTTCTCTCGGTAGAACGAATCGGTGGGGAATTCTTCCGCTCCCCCCTATTCTTGTCCCAACCGTCGGCTGCGAACCACCCTATCACCTGGGGGTATCTCTGTGTGTCTTACCAAAAATTACATATTTCGAGCGATAATAAAATGAAGAACAAAATGGTGAAAAACCGTCATTCTTCCTCTCACAGACTTTTTAGACCTCTAGTAAGGAACGCGTTCTAACGACCAAAGTTTCGTAGCATTTTGTGGAGTTAACCTTAGGAATCGTTTAAGCACTTTAGAACACCTTCAGGGTTGTTTTACTTGACCTCAAGTATACCCAAATCGCAAGGGTTTACTTATATTTCTCAACCTCCTCTCATCTCTACACCTCTTCTCATACGATCACTATCACAATTGATAATATGTCTTTATTCTGGGTGTTATAGGGTCATTATCATATCACGGGGACTTTACTTATATTAAGCTCATAATGGTCAAAATATATACACTAACCTATCTCTACTAAGAAACCTTAGTCTTTACTCTTCGGGGCATCTACAGCCCACGGCCAAGTCATTCAAACAATAAGCCAAATATTTCACCATTATATATACCAATTTACAGATATACTTCTCCTCTACCTTCTTTATATACTCAACTTAACATTTATACATACCATTATATATATACGGAATATTACAAAACATAAATTTGGGGGAGGACACGGCTCCTTGTTTAGGCCAGTCTCTCTCTAGGCTGAATCCGAAAGCTTTCTCAGATCTACGAAATAGGTCTATATATTTGCTTCGAGTATTTCGATAGGTACTATAATACATATCACATCATATTTCATATTATCATATCTAACCACAAACGTAACATATACGTACTAGTCAGAGTATGGCATTTATATCATATATATCATAGTATTTCTTTCTTAAATCCGATGTATCATATATAGCCTTTATTATCCTACTATACGAGTCTTTGAGTAGCTTATGGTGGAGATAAGTAAGAGCCAACAGATTTTTTAATATAATAGATAATAGAACATAGTAACTAATATTGATTGGAACTAATATAATATATATATTATAAATATATATATATATATATTATATTAATATATTATATTAAATATTTATATATATTAAAATTATATATATATAATATATATATATTAGTTATATATATAATAGTACTATACTACTTAATATATTTATATTATATATATTATTTTATATTATAGTATTATATTGTTTATTATAATATATACTTAATTATTTAATATATATAAATTATTATATATATATATATATATATATAATATTTATATTATATATATATATATTATAATAATTATATTAATATAATATATATATATTTATATATATAATATAATAAATATATATAATAGTTAATATATATATATATATATCTATATTATATATATTATTATATATATTATTATATAATATAATATATATATATTAATTATATATATATATATTAATATATATATATATATTAAATATTATTATATAATATATTATTATATAATATTATATTTATTATTATATATAATATATATATATATATTATTATTATATAATATATATATATATTTATATATATAATTTAATATATATATATATATATTAATAATACATATAATATAATATATATATCTATTATATATTATATATATTAATATATATATATTATATATATAGTATATATATAATATATATATATATATATATATATATATTATTAATATAATTATAATATATATATTCACGGAGTTATGTAATGTCATTTAAAGGTTTGGTTTAATTTATTACGATATGTAGTATAATTATATAAACTGTATAGTTGCTACCTATAAGCTAATATATAAATTGAAGCTTATAATGGGTGTAAAAATTATTTATTTTTGAGATAATATCGAAAAGAAATTAACAAAATGTTAAATTGGATTTACCATTTTATTATATATTAAAGATTATTACATTTAGTTTACTATACTATCATCACATTTAATGTTGGCTAATAATATATATATTATATTATTATATATATACACTTATAATACTATATTAATCTATTATTTTTTTTTTTTTTTATTTTTTTTTGTTTTTTTTTTTTTTTTTTTTTTTTTTTTTATTTTTTTTTATAACCCTAAGATTAGTCATTATTCCTTACATTAACACTTCTAGGGTAAGAGCCCCTATTCAATATAGAGTCACTATATATTGATCAAGATTCGCAACAACATAACTTGTTAGATTAATTTTATACCAGTAGCAGTGAGCAGACTAGTTTAACATGTTCCATTTGAAGTGGGGGAGATTAATATTTGATAT
This sequence comes from Trachelipus rathkii, assembly GCA_015478945.1. Classification (NCBI taxonomy): domain Eukaryota; kingdom Metazoa; phylum Arthropoda; class Malacostraca; order Isopoda; family Trachelipodidae; genus Trachelipus; species Trachelipus rathkii. Next base: position 10,479 of record JABUQX010063835.1, read on the forward strand.
ACCAGACGCACACACACACATCAGCACGAATGGGGAGGATATTGAATATCCACTTCTGTAGTAGTGATGGCAGGAAAAGAAGGAAGCACGCGCAGGATTATTGTATTCTTAATAGAGTTTAATCCTTATTAATATCAACATCCAAAAACTTCATGTGAGAGATAATATATGATGCTACGAGGGCGACGTAAAGGTTGGTGGTTAACCGCGGGTGATAAGTATTATCTCATACTGAGCACTTATCCTGCCACTATTATTACGTGTACCCCTATTATATATAGAAAATGAGTATTAAAGCAATCCAAAACATCACATAGATACTAGTTAAACGATATTAATATAACGCAGCATAAAGTATTAAGAGGGTCAAGTATGAACTGGAAAGTATACGGACAAATTTTAAAAATAAAAGATTACTTTTTCTTTTCTTTCACACTTATATTTGACCCATCGACCCTATCTATCATAAAGCCAAGGGTGAAACTCTACCTTATAGCCTCCATTCTAACATGATATTTGATGAAAGCAGTTAAACTCTCTAATTCCATATTCTAAGATGGCGGACCTGAGAAGGTGCATCGCTCCTTCCACCTCAACCCTCTGAGCTGAGACGGCGTAACCTCCGAGAACGCAGGAAATAATTATAGATCCGCCACCACTCCGCACCTGCCAGCCAATCCATCTCACTCTTATAAGCAAAAAATAGGCTAAACGTTGCGCCATGTTTTTTCTTGGCACCGGTGATTAATGATCACTAATACTATTTTTTTGGCATTCTTTTTCATGAGTTTAAGGTGAATAATTGGGTATTTGAAAATTTGGGAACATCTTGTATATAAATACGCCCATAGTATCAAACCATATTATTAAGTTGATGTTGAAGTAGTAATTAATATTTATTATTATTATCATATATATTTTTTTTTGTATTATATATGTTATATAAGTAAGCCAAGGATGTTTAATAATATATATTTGTCAACTAAGGATACTAAGAGTAAAACGAACAGAAAATACCCTTTAGTTTAAGAAAGAGATATGGAAAGTTTTAGAAGGTGTCATTATGAAATAGAGTAGGGAGATTTGTATAGATTTAGTTGAGTTTTTATAAATAGAATTTGAATTTACATCACACCTAAGGTTAATTAGACGACCCCACCACTTATATTAAAAATTATTATTTCTAATTATTACGAATTATTCTATCCAGATTTCATGACGAGATATAATAGAAAATTCGGAAAGATTAATGAACGAAGAAGTATTTCAGCATAAATTCTATTAGAAGTTAAAAGAAGGAGCAGAATTGATTTATTAATGAGTTGATAAGTAAATGATTTAATTATCGTTTTCGAGTTACCAATTCGGACCATACTATATGAGTGATCTAATTTAAAATAGTTAAGTAAGGGGTTTTAGATGTTTGCATTGTTACTCTGATGAGAAGAAGATTATTTATTATAATCATAAATGAAAAAGTAGCGAATAATAGGTAGGCAGATAAAGACAGAACTCTTATACTTACACTTATACTGAAGCAGAATAGATCAATTATTTAATATAAACATTTATAACAATAATAATTATATAACTTATATTAAAATAATATTAAAATAATATATTAATTATAAAATAAAAAAAAAATTTTACTATATATAGCAAAAAGTAGTATGAAAGTAATTAGTAAAGTGGATGCTTGTACATCTGGATATCGCCTATAATTCTAATCATAATATCTAATATATAAGTACTTAAATATATAAAAATCAGATCCTATAGTAGGAAATTCTATATATTTATATAGAGTCAATAGTAATTCTTTAAATAAATAAGTGAAACATTAATGACCTATATAAGTAATATTAATAAGTATTTCATATAATTAATGAGAATGTGAAATGAGAATAATATACCTTAATACTATATAAAGGGAGTTCACCTTAATTTAAGAGCTTTAAGAGCAGTGACTTATGACGTGCCATATATAAAATTAATATATAAATAATATATATTTGTAAAAATGGTTACAGGATACCTAATTCAACGACAAGGCGTTACATCCACGATAGACTGTACCACATCTCTCTTGTCTGGCTACTTACACTATTATCTCCTCTTGACAATAGAACCTTATGGAACAAACTGATATCTCTGGTACAAATGTTCGGCATACACACTCCAATTATAAGCGCCCACACTCATTGTACTCAGCTTCCACCCTCTAGTTGTCTAATAACATTACTCATACTGAAGAGAGTGTGTCAGGTACATACATCTCACTATTAAATCACTTCTACTGCTTGCGAACCCTTGTTACGATTTCTGCTTTCCTCCTCCTTCTCTCTCATGTGGTCCTATGTCCTTTCTCTAGATTATCGACTATAATCTGTCAGCTCTACCTTGAGATCTTATGATGTGGATGTAGGTAAGTTAGAGATTCACATTCAGCGACTTAGTCACGCCAAGATTTTGAAGACACACTTACGTGGCTGATCCCCGCCCTCGGTCAACCATAATTTATACTCTATGGTGTAAGATCAGCCAGCATGCCGCTGTCACTATAGGGTCAAGAAGAATACGATACAGTATCAAGATGACACTCGTGTATTTTCTCAGAAGCTCGATGTCTCTGGGATCCTTCCTAAATTAGTAATTGACGAAGTGTCGCACGCAGTAGATTCTAATTTGAGGATTATGATATACTACTTTATATGTTAGATATATGAGGATACACCTTCTACTAATGCTCATCTACGCTTCTTAGCGATCACAGGCGGGGCTCGTCATCCAATTTTGTCTCAAATTAGGCCAGTAACGGCTTTCGGTGTTAGCGGCTACATATCATCTTGAAGGGTTCTGCTCTGTTGTTCATCTTTGAGACTGAGACGTGATGGGTTCGCGGAGCTATGCAGTAGCTCAGTCGTATATCCAACACTTCATTTGCCGGACAGACGTGCAATTCCCAGTAGTCTTAGTCATCTATTATCTGTATTACACTCCGTACGCCATCTACATCACGTTTACTTGAAGGCTTTAAATTTGCCGTCATTTGTTGCGCAGCGAGAGGATCATGCAATATCGGGTGATATGGTATTAGAGTCGACACTGACCCTTCTTCTTATTTCTAGGTCAAATTAAGTTAGGATATTTCCTACAGTGGTTCGAGGTTACTTTTCATCTCTACTTATATTTCTATTACTTATTTATTCATCTACTAAGATCATAACTATATGACCCTCTGCTACTATACCTAACTCTAGTCCACAATCAATAATCTGCGGGATGGACAGACCCATTGTATACTGACCCTATCCTTCAACTCATTTCTATTTATTAACTACCCTGGTCTTTTACTTAGTATGGCAATGCACCCCACGCTCCCTTAACCTAAATACGGAATTCGTTTCGTACCGGATTCTTGCAGGGAGTTAATCGAATTCGAAGGTCGCACACGGCTTGCGGATGCGTACGAGACAACATTCTTCACAGGATTACAGACATCGCATACTATTATTTTCCTACCTAAGAACACTCAACACTCATTCATCATTACAAATACCATATCGAGGTGCTCACGTATGAGAAGAACCCAGTTAGTATATCGCCGATATGCGTTTATCAGAGACGATGGACTGAATGATATATCGTTGAGTACTGGCGTGTTGTTGACTTAATTATTAACAAGGACATGTCATCGCGGCAATACAAGCGCACACACAGGGTACAACAGTGAGGGTTGAGGGCGTCGAATACGCCATCGAAATTCGGTCTCCTTATCATCAAACGTGTGGTTGGAGTGAAGATGTAGGGCGGCGAACAGACCATCCATAGAAGGGAGGTGGAGGTGCAGGTACGCAGAGCGGAGGAGGAGCACGCCAGGAGACGCGAGCAGATGATTTCACTCAGGTATTTATGCTTCTTGTTGCTAGCAAGGATTGTATTCGTTCGCGCACGCGAGCGTAACCAGGAGAAGGCAATTTTGGTCAGTGAGGCTAAAGCACAACTAACGGATGTTAGCCTTGAGCACTCTTGGGCGGTCTTTGATGTTTATGTCGAAGAGAGGTACTGTAACTCCATGACCTCGCTGCTTTGGGCTCGCGTCGGGAAGCAGTCTCATCGGTTCTCCACCCCGGGTGGCAACCTTGTACTTGGGTGGTATACTATGAAGGCGAGGTCAAAAAGAAAGAAACTTGAGGGTCATCGTAGTGATCGCTTTCTCAGGTAGTATTAATTTGCAGACACAACTCTTTTCCCTTCTATTGGGCGAGTTGCGATGGTTGGGTACTTTAATCGCTTTTTTCCAATACAGGTTCTGCCTGAGTAAGCGGTGGTCTTCGAATAGGGAACCTGTAAGCACACCACGAGCCACGACTGCATCGAACCACTCGTTGATATGTGGCCCTCGTTGGCGAACAGAAGAATGACATGGAGTGTTGAGAAAGTACTGATTAGAAGGTAGAAAATGTGGTAAATCGACACCAGGCGCAGTTCTGGGCACTATGTCGGTGGCTTCGCTTCTTTCCTAAGCCACCTCTGTTTTGTGGAATTCTTATATCTTCTGTGTTTCCTGCTGAAATTCCAATTCAACCCTCGACTTTAACAAAGCTTCTGCCCGATCTGTGCCTCCATCTGGTGTAAATTTGTCGCCTAAGCGAAGAAATTTTTGGCGTGCTAACAGCCGCCTCCCTGAATAGGGCTCTGCCCGTGAGTGGTGGGACAGCTGTAATATATCAGAAGTCGAAAAGTACGATCTACCTAGAAGAACAAAGGGCTAAGGTCATTACTCTAATTTAATTATTAATAGTTTAATATGAGCGTATAGAGACTAAATAATAACACACTGCAAGGTCACCCCCCCAATCTGCTCCCGATACAAATAGATGGCCAGAAAATAAACGAGATAAGGGCAGGATGGAGCTGTTAGGAATAGAGATATATAAAGCATTATATAAATTTTAAAAGATATACAGGTTGTGGTTCATAGACATTTACTATTTACCGATAGGAAGCTTGAAATAGTGGTGTATTTAAGAGAGGATGCTTGAACTGGTGGTGATTCACACAAATATAGGTCAATAGAGTGTGTTCATAAGATTGGTATATTGATATTATAATTATTATTTTTAATTTTCAAACTTCAAAGAGGTAACAGCCGCATCGGGCATACGATCCCGGATGTGTGTGGGTCTCACTTTCCTCAAATTTACGTTTTATAGATTCGCCATTCCGGTCATCCCGCATCAGTATTTGTCTTTAGATTAATTATGCGTCGAATCCCATCGTTCCGCGGCGTCCGACAATCAGCAAACTTTTTGGGACTATGCCGGCCCATCACTATCACACACCTAACTTATCTAAATATCTAGGTTATATTGAGTAAGCATAGTACGTCACCAACCATTCATAGTTGCTTATATGTACATTATGAAATCCCTTTAACTAAATATGAGGACTCTCAGTATTTGGAAATTATATATGAGAAGATATAGGCAGTTACCTCGTGAGAAGTTTAAGATATTTCAACTATATAAAAAAGGCGTTTATAAACTTTTAAATCTGTAGTTAATTAAATCTGGTTTTACCATCCTGATAAATGGTTTTAAATACATTGATAGGATTACAATCGCGGTTTTTTGAGTTAAGCTAATTAAAGCGGCCGTGGAAATATATCGTTTATTACATTTTAAATATATATACGCGTTAGGCATATGTTTTAGGCATTTATCTATAAATATTATACGTTATACGATGTGCATAGGTTTCAGGCGTGGTGCAAGATCAGATTTCCGTAAGTTAAAGACTTAAAGTACTAAGGCTTCAACTATTTTACGGTGAGCTCTGCGTTTGTAGTCACTGATAGCGGAGATGGTCCGTGTTACCAGTCACTGTTAGGTTGGTATGTATATTAAGGTATGAGGTGTTATATATATATATATGTGCACGTAATGTGCTATATAATGTTTACTCGATGAGGTACATTGCTATATATATATATTTATAGTATAATATTATATATATATATATATATATATATTATGTGGTATATAATAATATATATATATATATATATAGTCTATGGTTGTGTAAGTGTGGTCGTTCGGTGTAATATATATAATTATAAGTATTATATTATATATTAATATATAATATATATAGTATACTGTATATATAGTATTTATATATATATATATATATATATATATTATATAATATATATATATAATATATTTATCTGAGTGAAGGAATCAGGATATATAAAATATAGATTAGTAATGGCGGCTGCGTGGCATATATATATATAAAAATCGTGGGTGTGTGGCGTGAGGATTGGAATCATGAACTGAATTTGCGGTCGTGTTGGCCAAAAGCATTTCACGAGGGCGTAGGCGGGCGCGCAGTAGAACGGTTTAGACTGTCACCCACGGATAGATAGGCTCCACCAATCGCAGTGTGGGCTTGTCTACTCCCCAAAAAAGAGCATTACGCTGCAGCGGGTTTACTTGTAAAGGTTTACTTGCATCGATATCCTTGTTTTGAAACTCGGTGTTTTTTTAAATCCATGGAAAGATGCTTCAACCTCTACTGGGGCCACATTGCATTCAGTTGGGGTGCTCCTGGGTTTCAGGAGCAACAATTGAAAGTCAAGCAACGCCGATTTTGGCAAAACAGGATTTGCGACAAATTTAGCACTAATAAAACGGAGAAAAATTTTGCTAGCGACTGGACTCGAACCAGCGTCGCCGTTAGACAATGCACAGGAGGCTGTACCACTGGTCTAATGTACCCCAGGAACACCCCACTGGGATTTCATGTTTCCCCAGTAGGTTGTTTGTTCCAAGGACTTTTTTGGTTTAAATATGTACCGAATTTCTTTGCAGGGAAATCGAAGCAGGGGACTTGACAACTATTCCGAGATTCCTTCTTTTTGGACCAAAGGTAGAGCCTCCTGCTTGTTGTCTAACGTGGACGCTACTGTACATGGTTCGAGTCCTGGCGCGAGTGAAATTTGTCTCCATCTAATT
>JABUQX010063835.1:30000-33345 GCA_015478945.1 Trachelipus rathkii
AAGAACATGGGAATACAATATGAAGGCATATATCGCCTTCATAGACTTGAAGAAAGCATTTGATTCTGTACCCAGAGAGAAGCTGTGGAGAGTTCCGGAGAGGGATTATGAAGTTGGAGGCAGAGTGATAAAGGCAGTAAGAAGTACATACGTGAATAGCATAAGTAAGGTAAGAACAGGATATAAAAACGAGGAATGGTTTGAGTAAAACTGGAACATTTAAAGCAGGTAGTGGCTGTCGCCCGATACTTGTTATAGCGTATTTGGAAACATCAATAAGAGGTGTGAACAAAGAGAGCTTAGGAAGAGATTGACGGAGACATCATGGTAAATGCAGAATGATTTGGCGTGTTGGAGTGGAGATGGTGAGAGGTTGAAGCAAATGGTGCTGTGTTTCGCAGAAAAATTGAGAGAAACAGGATTGAATATGAATGTGGAGAAAAAAGAAATAATGGTAGTAAGCAGAGAGGAGGAGGAGGAGGAGGAGGAGGAGGAGGAGGAGGAGTTGATAGTGAAGGTAGACGGTAGAGAGATTAAAAATGTGGATAGATATAAATATCTAGGAAGCACATTTGGAAGAGAGGGAGGGTGTGCAAAGAAAATTACGAGTAGGATTGAGCAGTATGGCAGGACTGTAAGAGCAGTATACCCCATCTTGAAAGATAAATATATGAACAAAGAGGTGAAGAGAGCAATATACGAGGGAGTGTTGACGCCGATACTGTTGTATGGGGCGGAGACATGGAGCATGACAGGGAGAGAGGAGAGTAGAATTCAGACAGCGGAGATGAATGTGTTGAGGACAGTGATTGGAAAGACGAGAAGAGACAGAGTGAGAAACGAGACAGTGAGGGAGAGTGTGGGTGTGAAACCCATGATGAATAAAGTGGACGCAGCCAGATTAAGATGGTGGGGACACCTGAGAGGATGCAGGGGAGAAGTTGCCCCAGCAGGATGGGTAGAGGTGGAAACCGGAGGGAGTGAGACCGAGGGGAATACCGCGGAAGAGGTGGAGAGACACAATAGAGGATTCATTGAGGAAACACCAGATGCCTGCAATGGATGAGCTGATGGCGGATGGGATCGTGTGATGGATAGAACAAGAAGGAAGCGGAGGTTGGCCCCACTGACAGGCTCGTAAGCCTGACTGGGAGAGAATGTAAGATGTAAGAAATATACATATAATCACATCATGTCATGACCATCAATTATATATATATATTATATATTAATATAATATTTATAATATATAATTATATATATATATAAATTATATATTATAATATATATATATATATATATATATATATATATATATATATATATTATATATATATTATATATATAATATAATAAATATATTATAATATATATATATATTATATATATATATATATATACTTTATATTATATATATATATAATATATATTATATAATATATATATATTATTATATATATATATATATATATAAATTATATATATATATATATAATAGTATATTAATATATTATATATAATATATATATATAATAGTATATATATGTTAATACTATATATATATATATATAATATATATATATATATATATAATATATATATATATATATATATATATATATATATAATATATATATATAATAATTATATATATATATATAAATATAATTATATGTATATATATATTTATATATATATAATAATATAATATATATATATAATATATATATATATATATATATATATATAATATATATAATAATATCTATATATTATATATATATATTTATATAATATATATATAATATATATATATATATTATTATATATATATATATATATATATATATATATATATATATAGAAATATATATTACTATATATATATATATATATATATAATATATATATATTATATATAATATATATGTATATATATATATATAATATTAAATATATATATATATATATATATTATATATATATATATATATATATATATATATATATATATATATATATATATATATATATATAATATATTATATGATATATCATGTCATGTCTGTACATCATAATAAATATATATTATAATATATATATACTATATATATATATATATATATATATAGTATAATATATATATATATATATTATATATATATATATATATATGGACATTTATATGTGGTTGTCCATATAATATAGGTTTAGCTTAAATTTAGGTTAAAGTTTTGTTGGTTAAGGTTAATGTTAGGTTAGGTTAGGTTCGGTTAGGTTAAGTTAGGTTTAGTTAACCGCAAAAATTTAGATGTATTTTACCCTAAAATTATTAAAATAACGATGCATTAATTATTGATTTTCGCTCCTGGAGTCAAACTTATAAATACCTATTATATGATATATTATATATATATATATATTATATATATATATATATATATATATAATATATATAATATATATAATATAGAATATAGAATATATAATATATTAATATATATATTATATAATATATATTTTATATATATGATATATAGTATATATATATAGTATATGTATATTATATATATATAGTATATATATTATATATATATATATTATATATATATTAATAATATTAAATATAATATATATATATAATATATATATTATATATACTATATATTATATATATATATTATAATATATATAAATATATATATATATATATATGAGTATATATATATAGTATATATATATATAATGTTATAAAGGTTTAGAATTTTTTAACATTAAACTTCAAAGAGTAAACATCGCATGCGCATCCTCATTTACTTTAAAGATCCGCATCGCATCCGCATCTCATAACCGCATCTCATCATCTTTAAGATCCGCATGCCCATCCGCTATCCGCAAACAGTCAATTTTGCACATCCAGTCCATCACTAATATATTTATATATATATATATCATATATATATATATATATATATAATATATATATATATATATATATATATATATTATTATATTATACATTTATATATATATATATATATATATATATATATATATAATATATATTATATTATATATAATATAATATTATATATACATATATATAATATTATATATATTATGTATATATATATATTATATATATATATAATATATATATAATATATAATATATATATATATTATATATATATATATGTATATATATATATAATATGTATATATATAATATTATCTATATAGTATATAGTATATATATATATGATATAATATTTATATATATATAGTATATTATACTATATACTATATATATATATATATATATATAATATATAATATATATTTA
>JABUQX010063836.1:0-2500 GCA_015478945.1 Trachelipus rathkii
CGGTATTACTTCGTTCCGGTTATCAGATTTGGGTGTTTAACCGTTTTCGCATTTATCGTGAAACGCTCGCGTTTTTCATTGCGCCACTTCATATATATATATATATATATATATATATATATATATTCATATATATATATATATATATATATATATATATATATATATATATATATATATATATATATATATATATATATATATATATATATATATATATATATATATATATATATATATATATATATATGTGTGTTAGTTGCCTCATATTTCTTTATATTAAGGTCGTCAATTTTATTGCTTTTTCTTTTAATTTTGGTTCTGAAGAACGGCATGTGTGAAGAGTTGCCTCATTCGCCTCCTCCATTTCGATGGTCGGTTATGTTAGTAGCATTAGTTGTTTGTTATTCCCGAAAGGAAACTAATTTATCAGAACCGATGAACAGTTTCCAATAAGCCCATTATTGTTTCATATTAACTTCTTCCACCTTTTTCGGACTTGGATAATAAAATGTTTATAATAAATCTTGTGAACGTTTTTTTAATGTTTTTTTTTTCTTTATTGGAGTGTGTTTTTGTAGTGTTTTATTATAAGAGATGTTTGTGTCGAAAGGAATCTTATTTCATTTATATTATTTACATAATTATTTCCAGTTGTAAATTGCCAAAATTTTTAAAACAGATTCATCATTTTGTCAAAAGAGTTAAGGGATTAATTGCCATATATTTCAATTTTAAAGAGCCGGTTCTTACGAATCGGTGCAAACCAGTCCGGATCACCACTGGCTGTATCATAACCGGCCGGTGGCGACTCCAAGGACGTGAAGTGTTTTCCTGAGGACAGAAGAATCTGCAAATTTCAATTTTGTTACCCCACTCGGTTCAAAAAAATTTTTAATCCCGATTCGTATTAAATTTAAAAAGTTTGGTCTACAACCGGCTCCAACCCAAAGCCTTGCGGCTCTGCGACTCTGCGACTCTGCGACTCTGCGACTCTGCGACTCTGCGACTCTGCGACTCTGCGACTCTGCGACTCTGCGACTCTGCGACTCTGCGACTCTGACTCCTTCCAACTCAGATCTGGATCACAGTTATGAAAGAGAAAAGAGGGGTTCAATGTTAAAGGTTCTGACGACGGCAGATGGATAACCCATATAACGCTCGTTTTCTTCGAAAGAATTCGCACATCATTCCAATAGCAATCTCATCCACCAATCGTTTTCCTTAGCTACCATGGTTGAGTAATTTCGCATTTCGAATCAGGTGTTTGACTTTGATTATTTAATAAATCATTTTTATCATTCATTATAATGATGTTTGCTTTTTAAAACTTATATCTTACATTTTTATAATGATTCATTCCATCATTTTATTTGAATATAATAATCATTAAATTATATATTTAAAAGATGCAATAAAAGCTTGAACAGTGATTAGTGATGGTCGAAGAGTTTCTATAAAACCTTTTCACCATATTTACTCTTTTTTTTCTTTTCGTTTTTGATTTGTAGTTTTCGAAACGTCTTTTATATATTTGTCCAATTGAGAAAAAATTTAAAGCAAAATTTTTATTAATGATCGGACAATTTTATGTAAATAGACCTTGTTTTTCTGAGGAGAAAAACTCTCTCTCTCTCTCTCTCTCTCTCTCTCTCTCTCTCTCTCTCTTTCTCTCTCTCTTTTCTCTCTCACTCTACCCATCTATCTCCCTCACTCACTCAAACACACCGTCTCTTTCTCTTTTCTGTCTCTCTCTCTATACTCATCTCTCTTTCTCACTCACTCAAACACACTGTCTCTATCTCTCTCTTTATACCCACCTCTCTCTCTCTCACACACGCACACACACACACACACACACACACACACACATCGATTCATCTCTTTGCCTGTCAGTCTCTCCCCTTTTATCCCTTTCATTCTCTATCTTATTACTTTTTTTCAATCTCCCCTATTCTTCGTTCTATCTCTCTCTATCCCTTATCTCTTTCTCTCTCTATCTCTTTCTCTATCTTTCTATCTATCTCTATCTCTCCCTCTTGCTTTTCCCACAAAAAAAAATTAAGAAAACAATTTTGAGTGTTCCCTATAATTTATTTTGTACTTTTATGATATTAATTATTATCAAATAACAAATTTACATTAACAAAAATCTCAAATTTAAAGAAATTTAATTTCATCATTTTTGCACTCTAAATAAATAAATTAAATTGAAAACATAAAAAATAAAATTATATTTAAATGAAATGAAAATAAATAAAAATATGAATAAAATGGAAATATAGATTAAAATAGTTATTATACTTCAAAATGACGAAGACAAAAGAAATAACATTAATATATATATATATATAATAATATCTGTAATAATAATAATATATGTATTAATATGGATGTAAAAACAATAATACAATATATGTAATAGTAATAGGTAATATATGGACATATGTAATATGTAATAATGACAAAATGAATGTATCATATATCATATATGTAATAA
>JABUQX010063837.1:0-29591 GCA_015478945.1 Trachelipus rathkii
CGACATATTCAACTCGCTATCACAATACCGCGGGCTGAGCCCCATGATTTCCTTCTCTTAATGAGCTTCAAAGTGTTAATCGTCATCTATATCCCTGACGTATAGGCTGAGCCCCCATTATTTCTTTAATCTAAAACTAGTGTTATGACTGTCTCTGGTTTGATTTTTGCTCCAGGCTGAGTCCCATATTATTACTTTTTTCCTTATTTTTTCAATGAGATGGGATCTTGATTTTGCTCCGGGCTGAGCCCCATATTTTTCTTAATCTTAAAAAGGGTTTGATTATTGCTCCGGGCGACCCATTTTTCCTGAATCTTAAAAGGGTTTGATTTTGCTTCGGGGGCTAAGCCCATTTTTCCTTAATCTTTAAAAAGGTTTTTTGTTGCTCCGGGTCGCGTAGCCAAAACATTTTTACTCCTACAAATCTAATGCGAATCTTTAATTTTTCCTCCGTCGAGCCCAACTTTCCTTACCACTATATATAAACCATGGGTTTTTTGATCTTCTCTTCTCGACTCGGCTGTCATGCCTTCATTCTGAGCTTTCTATGTTAAGTCTCTAAAAAGAGAGTTTGATTTTTGCTACCGGCTGAGCCCCTCAGTTATATAATCTAAAAGGTCTAAAATTCTTTTTGTAGCTTGCCGTGCCGTGGCTAGCCGCTCAGTTTTTTCTCTTAAACCTTTTATAAGTTGGTTGATTTTTTTTGTGTGCTCTTCCGTTGTGGTTCAACATTTTGTGCTTTTGTGTTTTAACTTATAAATAATGTTCTGCTTTCATTTTTATTTGTGTGCTTTTTTGGGTCATAGTACATAGCTCACATTTTTTTCCTTCTGAGATTTTACAAAAGGTTTTGATCTCTTTGGGCGCCGTGGGCTGAGCCCCACTAATTTTTACTTTAATGTCTTTATTTTAATATATAGGGTACCTGTGTAGTTCTCTTGCATATATAATCGTGACTTTATTTCGAGATTTTACCTCTTTCTTTTAATCTCTTGTAAAAAGCGTTTTGACTTACTAATTTCCTCACGCCCCAATTCTCTATCCTAAACTTAAAAAGGCGTTATTTTATCCTCAAGGCCGAAGCCCCCATCCTGGCCCTTTTACTCTCTAAAAGGGGGTTGTTATTTTTTCCTCCGGCTGATAGGTCCCATATTCCTCTTCCTTAATGCTTGATAATAGCGCGTTTAGTTCTTTTTCTCCGGTGATGCCCTTTTGCTCCTAAGCCTAATCTGATAGCGGTGTTGTATTTTTGCTCCGGGGCTGAGCCACCATGTTTTCTCGTTATCTAGATAAAAAGGGTTCTTCGTATTTTTTCCTGCTCGCCGTGCTTGTGAGCCCATTTTTTCCCTACAAATCTTAACACAGTTCTGATTTTGTGTGCTGTCAGTGGCTGAGTCACCCTATTTTTTTCTTAAGTCTTAAAAACGGTTCTCGAATAGGCTCTCGGGTCTCGATCTCCCCGTTCATCTCTTTCTTTTAATCTTAACAGGGGTTTTATTTCCTACTCGGTGCTGATTTTCCCTCATGTTCTCCTTATTAATCTTATAAAACAGCTGGGTGGTGTGGTTTGTGCATCCCGGGTGGCACATGCGCACCATACTTTTTTTTATCTTTTTATCATAAAAAAGGTTATAGATTTTTGCTAGCAAAACCCGGGCTAGAGCACCATTTTTCTCTAGAAATCAATTAAAAGCAGGAGAATTGTTTTATTTTTTTCCTTCCGGGGTCGAGCCCCATTTTGTCTATAACTTTCTATTACTAAAAACATAATTGGAAGTTGTTGAATATTTTATTAATCCTTCTGCCGAGTCTTGTAGCCCCAATTGTGTTCGTCTAATATTTAAGAAGGGTTTTGATTTTATGCTACCGGGCTTTGAGACCCATGTTTAATAATATACTTTAAAATTGGTTTATTGATTTTTGCCTTTTCGATGAGCCCGCATTTTTCCTAAATTTAAAGGAAGATAACATACGAATTTTTTTGTTTCCTCCGAGCCCAGACCAATTTTTCCTTAATCTTAAAAACGGTTTTGATTTTTGCTCCGGGGCTGAGCCTTCTTTTTCCTTAATCTTAAAAAACAGATTTTGATTTTTGCTTCCACGGGCTGAGGCCCTCCCATTTGTTTTCTTATATACTCTTTTATATCAATTAAGCATGTTTGATTTTTGCTCCGGGCTGAGCCCATTTTTTCCTTAATCTGTAAAAAGGGGAATTGCAATTTTTGTCTGGGTCCTTAGTGCCCAATTTTTTTCCTCCTTAACAAATTCTTAATAAAGGGTGTGTTTTGTCTAAGGCTCTGAGCCCTAAGTTTTTTTCTTAATTATCGCTTAAAAGGGTTTAGTGTTAGTTTTCTGCTACCGGCACTGTGAAAGCCCTCATTTATAATATTTACCTACAATCTTAAGAAAGGTTTTGAGGAGATATTTTGCTACCGGCTGTATAGTCACATTTTTCCTTATTAATTCTTTTTATAAAAGGGTTCGATTTTTGCTACGTGCGCGACTGAGCCCTATATGTTGCTGATAAAGTTCTCAAAACGCACAAGCTGTAGCTCCTTACATAATGGTTAGTGGTTTTTTACTTTTCTCGGGGTTTCTAGCCCCGTTTGTTTCCTTTACACACTTGTTAAAAACGGTTTTGATTTTTACGCCGGGCTGGAGGCTGAGCCTTATTTTTCTTTAATCTTAAAAACGTATGATTTTGCTCCGGGCTGACGCTCCCCATTTACTTGTCTTAAAAACAGGGTTTGATTTGCACTCAGGGCTTGCTATAGCCGACAAATATTTGTGATATATATCTCGCTAAAACTCTTACAAAAAGTGTTCGATATATTTGCTTCCGGGCTGTGTCCTAGTCTTAATACTTTATCTTTAATAACCGTTGGGTTTCTCTCTCCCCTCCGGGCTGGCCCATTTTTCTCCTTAATCTTAAAAAACGTGTCTGATTATTCTCTGGTCTCACGGGCTCTGCAAGCCCCATTTCTCTATTCGTGAGTCTTAAAAGGGGGTAAGGTTGATTCTGTTTGTTGTGCGCATCCGGTCTGTAGCCCCAATTTTCACGCTGTAAGTTTCAAAGAGGGTTTGTTTTTATTGCTCCGGGCTGAGCCCCATGTTCCTAAAATCTGATAATAAAATGGATGTTTTGTGTTATTTTTTGCCTCAAGGCATAGCCACCTATTTTCCTTAATCTTAAAAAGGGTTGATTTTTGCTCGGGCTGAGGAACCCATTTTTCCTTAATCTTAAAAAGGGTTTGGATTTTTGCTCCGGGCTGAGCCCCATTTTTTCTTAATCTTAAAAAGGGTTTAACTTTTCCTCCGGGGCTGACCTCATTTTTTCTAAATCTTAAAAAGGGTTTTTAGTTTCCTCCGGGCTGAGCCCCATTTTTCCCTAAACTACTTTAGCTATTAATAAAAGGTTATTTGTTATTCTATTCTACTTGACTATGAAGCCCATTTTCTTCATCTAGAAAAAAGGGTTATGATTTGGTAGCTAAAATCGGCTGACCCCATTTAATTTCACTTCAAAATCGTATAAAAAGGGAGTGATTTTTGCTTCAGAGACTAGAGCTTTATCATTTTTAGAATCTTTATAATAGTGGTTTGTATTTTTTGTTCGACACCGGGCGTGTGCTCTATCCCATTTTTGTCCTTAACCTTTCAAATAAGGTGGATTTTGTATTTTGATGCCGGGCATGAGCCCTTTTTCCTTACTTTTAAAATTCGTTGATTTTTTGCTACTCGGGCTGAGCTAAGCACTTTCTGTTTGTTTAATAAAGTGAGGGTCTAGATATTGTAATGTGCCTCAGGGGCAGGGTGAAGACCCGCCATCAACTCTATGTTTTGTCCTTATTAAATTGTAAAAAAGGGCTGTTGATTTTTGCCATACGGCCTGAGGAACGGTAGCCTCATGATTATTTCTCCATAACTTAAAAAGGGATTCTTATTTGTATTTCCCATCAAGGACTATAGCTCCATTTTTTCCTTTTCTTAAAAGGGGTGTCTCTTAATATATTCCCCTCCGGGCTCAAGAGCTCCTGCTATTTTCTTCACCTTAATCTTAAAAGGTTTGATTTTGTCTTCTCTCCGGGCTGACCATTTTTCCTAAATCTAAAAAGGGTTCGATTTTTGCCTCCGGGGTAAAATTTATATACCTTAATATAAAAAAAATGAATTAATAGATTATAAATAAAATATATGAATAAGAGAACTCAACTATAAATAATTTCTACTTACTCCACTTAAAAACACGTATTAGTATTTTGCTCAACAGGCTGAGCATGTGATTGTTTGAATCTATAATAATCTTCAATTGAACGTGTACGGTGAATTTTTGCACTAGAATCCGGGACTGAAGCCACCATAGCTCTTTTTTATTTTATCAATAAAAAGGGTTTTATCATTATATGTCTACTACAGGCTGTAGCCCCCCATAATTAATACTAAAATTGCTTTCTAAACAACATGAGTAGTCGTTAGATTAGTCATAGAATACTCGAGACTATCTTAAAAGAAGGGGGTGTTTGATATGTTTGCTTCTTTCGGGGCATGGAAGTCCATCCAATTCCAGTTCGACATTATAATCTTAAAAGGGTTTGATTGATAGATCCGGCTACCCATTAAATAATTAATCACTGTAACCCTGTTATAGTTCCGAATAAGAAAAAATTGTCGACTGGGAAAAGATAGTAGATATACGTCCTAGAGCAAGAATTTCAAGGTGACGTACCTTATTTGTAGATAAAAATTAACGAATCTGTTTTTTGAAAAAAATATATATAATATATTTTTTTAGTTGCTATAGATAATATAAAACGGTCCATCTTCTTGAGGCCGGATAGCAGGGACTTACAAAGAGATATACGAGTCTTCTGTATAGATATACAAAGACTTTCACTGTTGGGGCACCTAGCGATATAATTTTAATGGCTCTTAAAACTGGTAAATACTAGAAACGTTAATTTCTATTAAAGAATCATTAGGTATATGGAAACTAAATAGAATACTCTGGTTAATTGATCCAATAAAAACCTTTTTTCAGTTCTTTATTATTATCAAAATCATTTTTATAATTATAAATGTAAATTTGATCTGATAGATTTTTATAGGATATTATTTTTATATTTTCCTCATTATACAATTAAATAAAATTGTTGGGATTAATATAATTCAGAGAGATTAACAAACTGAAAGATAAAGATATTAATGAAACTCATATTATCGTAAGTTAATATAATATTCGATATGAAATGGATAGAAAAGGCATCATATAATAGTGTACGCTATGTAGGATTATATGGATTAATGATTATACTATTATATAGGTCGATATTACTGCTAGGTTAGTTTTTAAAATAGTAGGATGAACTATCATTATATAAACTGTTAACTAAAATAAGGACTAAGCTACATATGTTTGGTTGCCTTTTTATCTATTTCCTTTTTTTCATATACTATAATATATAGTTTTATAGCTATTAATATCACCGTATATTATTTTCTGTTTCGCATATTTGAGTATATATCATGTGATATCGATAATATATACAATTAATTCGAAATCAGTTATATATAGGTTATATGAGATAATATAATAAAATAGATATATTATTATAATATAATTAATTTGAGATTAATATTATATATATATTATATATATATCAGGTTTCAAAGTAGGACTATAAATTGAGTAGCAAGAAGTGGGCTTAAGGAAATCTCAAGAGGAGACTAATGCTGTTATTGAATATTAGAAACAAATAGCATGTGTGGTATTTTGTTGCCTTGGAGGGGAGGAGGACGAGGATAGAAACTAATGTTGATCATTTTTCTGCAATGACTCGACTCATCTCTGAAGCTTTTCAGATAATGCATATGTTTTTTTCCATACTCCTCCTGTAAACACTGGCCAGTGGGTAATAAAAGGTTGTCAATAAAAATATAGATTAGTACAGAGAGCTATATCTCTGTTTTGTTTTCTCGTTATATAGCCAATTTGTCTTCTCTTTGATCCGCTGGCACCAGACCAGGGCCATTCCCGGCTTTCTGAAGGTCGATAAATTATGGGGTTTGGGCTCATACTATAAACTCCACAATTCATTCAATACCCTGTCTCTATTATGCCGTTCTATGTGAAATTTCGACTAGTGCTGTTCTTTATATATATTGCGAGGTGTAGTAGCTCTTTGCTCACATGGACCCTCTCGGTATAAAGGCATCGCAGCGCCATTGTGACACTATAGCTAAAGTGTCGAAATAAGATACATAAACAGATACGAGTGTATCTGTTCTGGACCTTAAGAAAGTGTGATGACTACATTACCTGGATATACTCCAACTGGAGCATATTAATCCGTGCAGAAACATGAATCAACTTCCAGAAATAGCTACTATGTTTGATTATTTTCCTATAAACAACAAATGGCCTCTCGATATCCAAAAAAATAGTAAAGATTTTTCATCTTTATAGCTTCCACCTGCGGCACCTACTCGTGTGTATCAATACAGCCTAGAAATAATTGGAGGTAAATAGTGTAACCGACTTGTGTTATTATCTCTATTTAGCTCGATAACGTAGTCGGACAATTACAACAGTCTGGGTAAACGTCTACGATCTAATAAACAATCAATCCTGCTTCCCTTCCCTCTCTATTCAGATTACGTTTTTCATCCTCCTTGATATTATAGTTAGATATAGAGAGATAGTATGCATAGCACAAGTCAAGAAACACCTTATACCATCTAAATATAATCTATACTCTTTGCTAATCATCGCACAACACTTAGCAAGAACCAGGATAAATCTTGCTCAATATTATATATATTGGGGAAAACCACAATAAGTGCGAATTCACTAGTTTAATAATCAGAATACTTATTAATAATAAACTCACACTTTGGTCTGTTAATATCATACTTGTAACCATATATTATATTTATAATCATTACATATAATATCATTATATATAAATATATTTAGAATTAAGGCATTAACTTATTTTTACGATGTAACTACAGTTTGTTCTACTAATATACTATAACTATATACTTACTTATTACTTATAAATATATAAATACTACATATTAATAATAATTAATTATAATAATTTAATTATTATAAAAATAATATAATAATTTAATTTATATATATTAAATATATATACATATAATTAATTAATATATCAAAGTTACAGTGTCAATAATACTTTCGTGTAAATTAATATCTTAAATAACAGGAATTTTTAATTATATATATATATATATATATATATATATATATGGGATATAAAAAATAAAGAAAAAACATTTAAAATTTTACTTTTAACCCTCTATTTGCAATATATTATTATAATACAATAAAAAATTATAATAAGCAGTATAAAAAAAAATAGCTTATACCTTCAAAATAAATTTTGTTTTTTTGAAGTAACAATATTTTAGTAACAACTGGCATTAATATTTTTAATAAGATAATATAAAATAAAAAAATTTCTCTTTCTCTACATGATATATATATATATAATCCTATTAGGAAAAAACTATTGTCTGTCAATCCTCGTATGTAAATAATGAAAAATAAGGTCATATTTCCTTTACTTGAATAATTTACAAAATATTAGTTTTGCTAATAATTATTTCTTTTCTTTAGTAACTAATTAAATATTAAAATATATATGATTATATATTTGAAATTAAGTATTCTGTTTATTCTTTTATTAATTCTTATAAATTAAAATGATTGATAAATTTTCTCAATTTGATTTTTTTTATTCCTTGGCAACGCGAGTTAGCTCACGGTGTGACTAGATGAGAAGTATGTATGAATGTAAGATAGAGATATTTATATAGTTTATTCTAGCTATATATATATAAACCATTATATTATAAAAATTATTAGAAAGTAATATATATATATTGAATCATTAATTTTTTTACTTTTCTATTAGGGTCATTATTGAAAATAAAAACCTTGACAACACATGGATAATTATGTTTTTTGGTTAGTCGTATAGGTGCAGCTAATTTATATATTGAATTTATAAGGGATAAATAGGATCCTCATAGAGTTAGGACTTATTGAACTGAAATCATGGTTTTGTTTTATATTTTTCCATGAGATTTTTGGGTTGAAAGAGCTACATAAACTTGCTCTTAAATAGAAGAGAAATTCTATAAATTTTTTTAGTGGGAGTTTTTGGCAAAACCTAGGTAGGCCTCGTAGTCCGAACGGTCACCGGTGACCCCATGATTTTTCAAGTCACCGTTTGAGCAGCGATATGGTTTCTAAGATTTAGTTTACTGAAACTTAACAAGATATGATATTAAATAAGATTTATTAGCCATCACTTTGGACATATATGAATAATGAGCAGCAACGATAGAAACTAATTCTATATTATAATAATAAAATCAATGTTTAAATTTTAACACGAAGTAATATATTACTCATTTCCGCAACAAATCATAAATTATGATACGGAGCTAGTGATGTCTAATAACACACACTTCCTCGGCCATGCCTGAAAGAATACTGACTCAATGTTAGATTATATTAATGAATAATATATAGTATATTATAATCGTATTTTAATTAATAGATTTATTAAAAATAAAAAATTGTCGAAATAATCGATATAATATTTTGTCTCAATTAAATATCAACGTCATACAAATAAGTCGGTCTACTCAAGTGGACTATGCTTATATGGATACAATATTAATAAGGTAATAAAAAGGTGATTTAATTTTTTGCTCGGTGACTGAAGCCCATGTTTTTACTAAATCTTAAAAAGAGTTTTATTTTTCCTCCCGGGCCGGCCTCATTTTTCCTAATCTATTAAATAAATGAGTATATTATTTTTTCTCCGCTGAGTCACTCCAAGTATTTATCTTAACTTCTCTAAGTTCGAAAGTGGTGTTGATATAGTTTGCGTTTGTGCTCCGGGTGCTGACCCATTTTCCTAAATCATTGTATAAAGGGTTTTGAATGTTTGCTTCATCCGTGGCTGAGCCACCTCATTTTTTTCCTTAAACTCATTAATAAAAGGGTTTGATATTTTGCTTCGGCTGAGCCTCTCAGTTCGTAGTGTTACTTTAACTCTTAATAATGGTGTTTTGTAATTGTATGTGTGATAGTGTGCCTGCGCTGATAATCCCAGATTTCTTTCTCTTATTATATTGTAAGAAGTCTTGAATTTCATTATTTGTGTGTGCTTGACTCCGGGCTGAGCTCACCGATATCTTGATTTGAAGTGGACCTTGTGTAAAGCGGTCTGCAGTTTTGCTCAGGGCCTGAGCCCAATTTTTTCTTACTTAAAAGGGTTTGATTTTCTCCAGGCTGACCCCATTTTTCTAAATCTTAAAAAAGGGTTTTATTTTTCCTCAAGGCTGAGTTCCCATTTTTCCTTTATTATTAAAAAGGGGTTATTTTTCACTCCTGAACCTATATTCCTATAATCTTATAATCCTGAACCTATAATCCTGAAACTGAGATCTACTCCCATTTTTCTGCGAACCTAAAAAGGTTTCATTTCTGATTTAAGCTGAGAACAAAAGATTTCATTTATATCTTAAAATAGGGTTTATTTATTTTTATTCGGGCTTATTAAATTTTTTCCTTACTTAAAAGGGTTTGCTTTTATTTTTGCTCCGGGCTAGAGCCCTACATTTATTCGCCTCTTTGCTCTTTATAAGAAAGGTTATTGTATTTTTTGCCTCCGGGCTATGAGCCTATACCATTTCTTTATCTCTAATAAATTCTTAAAAAGGGTTTTTATTTTTTCTCCATGTTTAGGGGCTGAGCCTCATTTTTTCTTAATCTTAAAAAAGGGTTTATTTTTCCTCCGGCTGAGCCTAATTTTTCCTTTAATCTTAAAAAATGGTTTGATTTTTGCCTCCGGGCTGAGCCCATTTTTCTAAATCTTAAAAAAGGGGTTGATTTTTTTGCTGCCGGCGCTGAAGCTCCACCATTTTTTTTATATTATAATCTTATAATGCGATAAAATAATGATTTATTGTTCAATTTTTCCAGAAACACATGTTTTTTTATACTTTTAAATTCCAAAACGTTAATAAGATAATTTAGTGCTCCGAGTGCTTTTAGCCGCTTTTCTTCTTTAATTTAAAAAGGTTTGATTTTGCCTCCGGGCTGAGCCCCATTTTTCCTTAATCTTAAAACGGTTTTGATTTTTTTGTGCTCCAGGAGATAGAGCTGCCATTTTTCCTTATATCTTAAAAGGGTGATTTTTGTCTCAATGGCTTAGCCTACTTACTTTTCCTTCTTCCTAAAATTTATGAGTCTTTATTAAATCAAACACCACATTTTTTATCTTTAAAAAGGGGTTTTCAAAGGTTTTACATTAGGAATAATGTCATTTTTCCTATAAATCATTTCTGCATAATGATGATTGATTTTTTTCGGCTATCCATCCATATTTAGTGGCATACAGTTTGATTTTTATTCCTCTCATCGGCTTTATAGAGCCCCTTTTTATCCTTAAATCTATAAAAAGGTTTGATATTTTTATTATCTTATATAACGCGTACTGAGCTGAGTTGAAGGTAATTCATTCAAAAACGGTTTGATTATTTGTCTCCGGGTGAGGTTTTTATTCGAAGGTAGTTTCAAATCCTTGATTCTTTAAAACACCGGACTGAGCACCATTTTAACTTAATCAATTACAAAAGTGTTTTACGATTTTGCTTAATACTCGGGCTGAAGCCCATTTTTCTCCTATCTTTAAAAACGGTTGGTTTTTTTCTTCCGGGCTGAAGCCCCATTTTTTACTATAATATTTTAAAATACGGTTTTGATTTTTGCCGGGCTGAGCCCTCATGTTTTTATTAATCTTAAAAGGGTTTTGATTTTTTGTTCCGGCTGAATCCCCATTTTTCCCTAATCTTAAAAGGGTTTGAATTTTGCTCGGCTGAGCCCCATTTTTCGCCTTAAATCTTAAAAGGGTTTTAGCTTTACTGTCAAGGCTGAGCCCTATTCTTTTCCTTATCTTAAAAGGGTTTGTGTGATTTTTGCTCCGTGGCTCGGAGCCCTATCTTTTAATTCTTTAATCTTATAGAAAGGGTTTGATTTTTTGTCTACCGGCTGAGCCCCCATTTTTCCTTAATTCTTAAAAATTTGGTGGCTTAATTTCTTGTGCTTAGTGGTCTTGTGACACCGCTTTTTTTCCTAAATCTTAAGAAGCCGGCTCTTTATTTTTTCCTTCTGGCCCATTTTTCCTAATCTAAAAGGTTTTATTTTTTCTCCGGCTGAGCCCCAGCTATTTTGTGTCGCGTGATAATCAAAAGGGTTTTTGATTAGGTTTGTTTGTCTCGGCGCATGTGGCGAAAGTATGAATATAATATCCTTAAATCGAAAGAGAGGTCATTTGATAGATATTTTGCTCGGAGGCTGAGCCCGATGTAAGTTCCTATATAAAGGGTGTTGATGAAACTTTCTGGCCCGGCCTTGATGCGCCATTTTCGACCTTAAAAGGGCTCTCTGTACTTCTTATAGCTCACGTTCATGTGATCCACTATAGTTTGTAGTCCTTAAGTCTTTAAGGGTCTGATTTTCGGGGCGTATAGCAAGCATGAAGAATAAAATCTAAGCTACTTAAAAGGGTCTGAGTGATTGTGGCTCAGAGCTGAAGCCCATTGTCAATTCTTACTCCTAGGAGGCGTTTGATTATGCTAGCAGGAAGCGGACACTTCCTTACAGAATTTTAAAAAGGGTTTTATTTTCCTCAAGGCCTGAGCCCCTTTGCCTTTATGTGCTACTGTGAGAAGGGGTTTTTTATTTTTCCTCCGGCTGAGCCCCATTTTTCCTTAATCTTAAAGGGTTTGATTTTTTGCTCCGGGCTGAGCCACATTTTTCCAATTTAAAAAGGGTTCGCTTTTTTGACGTCCGGGCTTTTAAGGGTTTTGGATAGAAAAATCTAAAATCGGTTTTGATTTTATAACTAGACGTAACCGAGCCAAAGTTTGAAATCGTATTAAATCTAAAAACGGTTTTCTGTATTTTCTTCTCCTCGAGAGCTGAGCCCCGGTGTGTGTGGTTCTTATCTTAAAAACGAGTATTGCACTAATTTGTCTGCCGGCTTGAGCCCCATTTTTTCGCTTTATATCCTTAAAAGGGTTTGCTTTTTCCTCCGGGCTGGCGGAGCCCCATTTTTTCTTAATCTTAAAAGGGTTTTGATTTTTGCTCCTGCGGGCTGACCCCCATTTTTCCTTTATCTTAAAAAGGGTTTTGATTTTTGCTCCCGAGCCCCATTTTCCTAAATCTTAAAGGGTTTTATTTTTCCTCCGGGCTGAGCCCATTTTTCCCATTCTTTCATCTAAAAAAGGTGATATTAAATTGCTACTCTCTGTAGCATGAGTCCATTTTTCCGTTACATCTTTACTAGACTGGTTTGAATTTTGCTCGGGCTTGCACGCCCAATTTTCCTTCCTCAAATTTAAAATGGCGTTCGATTTTTGCTCCCGGTTCTCGAGCCCCATTATACTTCGTTTCCTTAATTAAACACACTTTGATTTTTTCTCGACGGGGCTGAGCCCCATATTTTTCCTTAATGAAACATCGCTCTATGTTTTCTTGCTCGCGTTGTACTATCTTTTTTCTTAAATCTTAAAATAATGTTTGTTTCTTGTGCTCTCCGCGCTGAGCCCCATCCGTGTTTCCTCGTGTTAATTCTCCAATACGGGTTTGATTTTTTGCTACCGCGGCTGAGCTCACTTTCTTCTTTCTACACATATACTCTTAAAAGGGTTTTGACTAGTTTGCTCAAGGCTTGAGCCCTATTATCTCTCTCCTCTAATAAAAGCGCTCTCGATCTTTTGCTTTCCGTTGTCGCTTGAGCCCATCTTTTTTCTCTTATTCAAAAATAGGTGTTTTGATTGCTCCGGGAACTGAGCCCATTTCCTTAATACTTACACATGGCTTAATGAGCTCTTATTTCACTCTGGTTGAGCCCTCATTATTCTTTCCTTTATCTTAAAAGGGTTTTTTTTTCCTCCGGCTGAGCCATTTTTCCTATCTTAAAAGGGTGATTTTTGCTCAAGCTGAAGCCCCATTTTTCTATTCTCCTTACTCTTAAAAACGGTCTGATTATTTTGCTCGGTCTGAGCCCTATTCTTTTCTTAATCTTAAAAACGGTTTCTATTTTTCTGCTAGAGCTGACGCCCATTATTCATAATATCTCTACACAACGCTTTGATTATATATAGCCTTCCGGCTCGATGCTACTCATTTTTCCTAAATCTTTAAAAGGGTTTTGAATTGTTTGCTCCAGGCTGAGCCTATTTTTCCTTAATCTTACAGGGATTTGATTTCTCTCCCCTCACTGTTGGCTGTAGCCACCTCATTCTTCTTCTCTTTTATTCAACTCAAAAGCTGGTTTTATTTTTACCTCGGGCCTGAGCCTCCGATATTTATGCCTTTTGTGAAAATCCGGTTCATGACTGTAATCTCCACAAGTGCCCATTGGTTATTTTCCTTTTTACTTGAAAGAAACGGTATCTATTTATTTTGTCTCTCTCATGGGCTTGAGCCATTTTTTTTTCTTATGCTTACAAAGGGTTTTTGATTTTTTGTTCCAGGGTCTGTGTCCCCATTTATCCTTATTCAATCTCTAATAAGGTATTCGATGTGCTCCGGGTGAGCCCATTTTCCGTATCTTAATAAGGGTTTGACTTCTTTCGCTCAAGGCTGACCTAATTTTTCCTTATCTTTAAAAAGGGTTGATTTTTTGCTCCGGGCGAGCCCCATTTTTCCTAATCTTAAAAGGGTTGATTTTTGCTCCGGCTGAGCCTCCATTTTTCTTAATCTTAAAAGGGTAATGGTTATTGCTCCTCACTGTCTCCACAATCCTATTTATCCTTAATCTTAAAAACGGTCTCTAGTTTTTTCCTCCTGTGGTAGAGCCGCATTTTTCCTTACCTCTCTTTCAGATACAAAGTATTTTAGGAAAGTTTTTTAAGGGTGGGATTTCACCATTGCATTTGTTCCTTGGAGCATTAGCGCCAACGGTGATGGTTCCTCTGTGCTTGAAAAGGTTTTACTACCCATTTGTGATCGGGCTGAGCATTTTTCCTTAATCTTAAAGGTTAGATTTTTGCTCCGGGCTGAAACCCATTTTTCTTAATCTTGAAAAGGGTTGATTTTTGCTACGGGCTGAGCCCCATTTTTGCTTAATCTTCAAAAGGGTTTGATTTTGCTCCGGGCTGAGATCTATTTTTCCTTAACTATTAAACCAGGGGCTTGACTTTTTGCTCTCTTCCGGGCTGGAGCCTTCATACTTTTCGTTTAATCAATTACATAAGTGTTCTCCGATATTTTTGATCCGGCTGAGACCCATCCTCTGCTGCTAATCCAAATAAACGTGTTCTGTGATCTTTTTGCTCTCGGGTTGAGTACGTCATTTTCATTAATGTAACAGTGAGGTTTTGATTTTTGATCTACTCGCGCAAATTTAGCTGACATCACTCTTGGGAAATCTAACAAAACAGCAGCTTGATTTTTTGTTCCATTCTCGCCTCTACAGATATATATATATCCTTTTCTATAAAAGGTTTTGATTTTTCCTCCGGCTGAGCCCCATTTTCTCGTCTACCACCTAAAAAGTGGTTTAATTACTTTCTCTGAGCTGAACATTTCCTTTCCTAATCTTAACCACTTTATCCACGGATAGTGGCAGAGTACCTATATTTTTTTTTATCGCTTTATATATTCAAATTATTTTAAAAAAGTCAAATATTTTTCATGATATATATATATTCATCACAGTTCCCCAATAATAGTATCTAACTCATCGCTCCGTCAGAAATCATTCCACCATATATCGAAATCATTAGTTGATATAAGCTGTAGAAAAAAGTGTTGCTTTTCATACGGGCTAATTTGAACATAGCATTTTCTCTCATATACCCTTCTTCTTCGTGAAATGCATATTTTTTTCTCGAGTGACTTATTTACTTGTCTTACCCAGAGATTTTTTTTTTGTATTTTTTGTTGTTGTTTCTTTATTTAAGTAAAAAGCTAAAAAAAAAAAGTTACTCTATACTACATCATGTCGCAAAATACATATAGCTAACAAGATGTAAAAAGCCTCCGTGGTCCCATGTGGCATATTCAAAAGTGGACCTAGCGAGGCTTAGCTACCATAAACAAATAACACGACAGCTGGAGCTCCATTTTTATTAATTCCACTTATTATTTACTTATTATTATTATTATTATTATTATTATTATTATTTATACATTCATTGTTTTAGAAATATATAAAACTAATATATAATTCATAAAATCTTTTATTCTTTTTTAATATACACAGTTTTTAAAAATATATTTATATATTATTTCCCCTGCTACATCGACACTATTTATATTAATATATTATATCCTACTTTATAGCTCATATTATCTCACCACACATATAGTATTATATATCACGATAATTTCATATTTATTAACCTTATACCATTCATTAATACAACTATTGATATTAACTAATCACCAATAATGAGAAGACAATAACACCACACTTATAGTCTCTTACTCGCTATTATTCTCTACTCTATTAATAGTATAATGCTAACGTTACGTCCTACCTGACATACTCACATTATTTCACTTTTTTCTTACACACGCTCACTATCCGTCATTAATACTTTTGTAACTCCGATACTACAGGAACAATAGTCTTACTAAATGAGAACTATTTATAGCAGTCTAATACTTTATATTAAATTAGGTTTCCCTATTAACTCTATCATTTCCTGTTGTAAATATAACCTAATTTTACATATAATAACTAAATATATAATTATTATATACTTTCTTCTCCCTATATATATTATATATTATACTTCAATCTAATTGTTTTTCAATTATTATATGATAAGAGTTTTTGCACATCAAATACTTTGGTGCGCTGTGGAGGTGGAGCTACTTCATGTACTCTAATTATACGTACGTCACCTTGTTCTTTACTAAGTATACAGTCAGATTCCTATTATATATATACTACTATTTTATACTATACAGTATATACCTATATATTATTCACTATATATGCGTAACTCAGCTAGCTATTTTAGCCCTATATATAATATAAAAATATATATATACTGGACATATTAATCTTACCTATAATCATATAATATTATATATAATATATAATAACTATATAATACAATATTCCTATAGATTTTCTACAGCTTCCCCTTTTCTGCCTTCCCCTTAATAACAAGGGTACTTAACGCTCTCACTTCTCAATCCCTTTGGAACCTATACTCTCCATAACGCCTCTATTAAACACTTCACATCCAATCAATCCCATCTCCGCCTCCGCTCTTGATAATTTCACTGTAATTTCAATTATACCTGCAGATTTACCATTCTTTTACCATTCTTCAACTTTCTCACCCTACCATTACCTCTCCTTACTAAGAACCTCATCCCAAGATACTATTCCTTTTGGTACAAAATTCTCAACGAGAACATTATATATATATTTATAATATATATTATATAATATATATATATTATATATATATAATATTTATATATTATATTAATATATAATAATTTATTTATATATATATATTTATATATTATAATATAATATTATTATATTATATATATATATAATATATATAGTTTAATACATATTAGATTAAATATATTATATATACTTATATATATATATTATTTACATATTATTAATAATAAATATATTATAAATTTATATATTAATATTATATTATTAATATAATATTATATATATATATTATATTATTATATATAATTATATAATATATATATTATAAATTAATATTATATATTATAGTATATTATATTAAATATATATCTATTTATATATTATATATTTATTATATTATATGGTTATATATTTAATATTATAGTTATATATATATTATATTAATATATTATATTATAAATATATAGTTAAATATATATATAATTAATATAGTATATATTAATATAATATAATTATACTATATTTATAACATATATATATTATATTCAATTTAATATTAGTTTTTATATATATTTATATTAATATATATTATATATAATATACTATATAGTATTATATATAATCTATTATTATATATATATATTTAATATATATATATATATATATTATTATATATTATAAATATATTATATATATATATATAATATTATGTATATATATTCTGAATTTATTTAATATATTTATATTTATATTATATTTTTTTTTATATATATATCTATATTATATTTTTATGGGGAAAATAGGGGGAATGAGGGAAGATTTCTGATTATCGGGGTATGACAAGGTTGCAGACTGTTATTGTGCATACTATATTACGTTTGGTATAGATATATATAAATTATCTGTACACCTGTTTATCTTTATACTCAACTATGCTGGTATGTTGAATCACCACGATTTATGTTTGCTCCGGTGGGATTCAAAGGTTACAGAAATATGTGGAGTATGAGTAGACATTCTCTCTGTACACGATTACAGTAAGTATATGGGAGTGATGGAGTCGTATCCTTGCAGATATGACTCATTAATGAGCTATATCAAGGATTGATTTCATCTCAGAAAAATGTGTATAATACTCGTGATATCTTCATATTATTTGCTGGACCGTTATACGATATAGTCAATGCCTGACTGTGTGTCTACTGGGGTGTCATGTGATGAACAAAATGGAAATAATAAAACTTTTAATGCACTAGTCAATTTTTCTAAAATCCTACTAGATCAGTGGTGCAGATATGAGTGTTTATATTGTAACTTTTATCCTCACACTGGTACTCATACTATCCTAAGAAGGGAAGAATCCGATAGTTCAATTACGAGAAGGGGGGTGCCCGAGTGGGAGCCAGTAGCTGGAGCTCAAATATTGTATACCATATACCTAACAAGCGCAATATACTTACCTGCCATTTGTCGGTCTCAGGGTTTGATAAAATCTCTACTGGCCATTCCTTTACCAATAGACATATGAAGAGGCAAACTCGGGTTGTCATTCACTTAGTTCTCATTCAAATCAAAGACAATAGCGATGTGGTGTAAAAATGCAAGAGTCCATCTGTGTGCTTGGTGATCGGGGAAACGGCACCTTCTGTGTTTTCGTTCAAGTTCATCAGCTTGAATCAGCGTCTTTACTCTACCTCTGTCGCTCATATATATTATATCATATCTCTTTCCCTGGGTAAGCATATATTTAATCGAATAATATTTGATTACATGATAAATTATTAACTCAATTCTTTATACTCTAGCTATTCAATAAAAAAATATTTATTTACTATAAAACCTATAATTCTTCATTTTATAAAAATTATTGTCTATATTATATATATATATAGTATAAAAATGCTTTGTACTATATTATGATACTCTATTCATTATTATAGAATTATGACTAAAATGTCTCTTATAATCCATTTATTTAAGCTAGATAAAATAAAATATTATTTATATAAGAAATACCAATACCATATAAATAAAATTATGTGTATATGAACTTTTGTGACAGATATCGAAGGTATAAGAAGAATAGAAGGAAAAATCATTCCTAGTACTTCTTATTTAACAATTCTCTATACTATATATTATTAATATAATAATGAATTTATATTCTTTAAATTATTTATTCCTGTAGGCTTAGACAGTATATAATATAAATTTATTCGTCCTTCTTACCGTATAAACACTTAGATGTTTAGCTAACCTTATATTTATAAATTTATATAATATTATAAAATATAGAATTAATATAAACAACTTTTTCTTCACTATGACTGCTATTTATATTATTACTCTACTATATCAGTCAGCTTATGATAGTTTACGCTAAATGAATTATCTAATTATAAAGTAACTAAATGATTATTATATATACTATAAATGACCCTTATTTACAACTAACTAAATGATAATTATTTTCTTATAAATTGTCTATTATATAATAAAAATAAGTGAAATTATATATTAAATATAAAACATATATATTATATAGTATATTGAGTGTGGTTGTGGGCGCTTTGATTGCACGAATGAGGTGTCAAATATTAATACATATTAGTTATACCTAGGATATTATATACTATAAAAATAAAACATTCTCTTAATACGAAACAAAGATATAATATCTATAGTAAGATAATAACAATTATTGATTTTATATAATAGTCTGTATACGACACCTATTAAATATAAAAGTTTCTAGGCGAATATTTACATAAATTCCTACTTTAAAGTGAATAAAAATATATAATAATCTATTACATAATTGATTCTGTATAAATATATCGTTTCTAATATAAGCTTATCATACACTTATGTTTTATGATTTATACTTATATAATATTTTAATATACGAATTTTAATTATTCTAATAGATTATAACATAGAATTAATATTATATCCATTTTTTTTTGAAGTATTAGAAAAGGGTGAATTATCAGGTTGTTTGAAAGTGTTTTGTTGGTGTTTTTGTATTATTGGTATATACAAAACAATCTGCAGAGTTGATACCAGGGTTGTATAATATGTGATACAATAATATTTGCAAAGGTTAAATTTTTTATATATATATATAATATATTAATATATCTATAAATATATATAAATGTGGATATATCAAAATCAAGCGCCAAATAGAAAGGTATATCATTAATAAGCAAAAAAGAAATATATATAATGGTTATAGAATATAAAGGAAGAGTATGACCCTTTTTACGAATACGGATTTAATATATATAATCGTAAGCGTATTATTATCTGCTATCTCATATACTTTATAAGGCGTTTTAGAATATTAGGTATCGCCTATAGTCTAGTTTGTTCCGATTGAGTACTTTAGAAGTTTTTGCCGCTTATTATATTTATACTTACTCACTAATTATACCATACGGTTTTATAATTGGTTGCTTTCAATGGAATGTTTTACGGGGCGCTTGCGCTTTTTTTAGCCTTTGAGTGTTGGTATGTATTAATGCTTTATACTTTATAGTTAAAAATTTTTACTTTTCAGAAATTTTGGCATAGCTATTAATATACTATATATAGTAACAATTTATTTGCGCTCATGGTTATAAGGTGACTAGTCTCATATCTTAATCCATATTCTATATGCTCAAATAATTCTGCTACATATATATCTAATAGTTAGACAATATATCAAAATAGGAATTTAAGTTTACCTGATGAGTACGCACTCCATTTCATTACATTCTAATTTTTTTGGCATCTAAATATATTATTATTTTTTATATTTAAAATAGTCTCCTAATGTTGTATATATTAGGGTGTCCTATTTAATCCTTACTATTTTATTTAAAAAATCTTTTTTTTTATATTTTCATATATCGGATGACTGTATAAGGGTTAATAGGGTTCTTGATTTAGCTTCCGGGCTTGAGACCACATTTTTCTCCTTAAATCTTAAAAGTGGATTATGATTTTATTGTTTCGGAGCTAGAGCCCATTTTTTCCTATAATCTTAAAAACCGGTTGATTTTCTCTCCGTTAGGCTGAGCCCCTATATACATTTATTTCTTAATCTTAAAACGGGTTTGATTTTTGCTCCGACGGGCTGATCCCCATTTTTCATTAATCTTAAAAAGTGTTGTATTTTTGCTCCGGGAATGTAGCCCTTTATTCCTTTTATCTAAAAATGGGTTTTGATTTTTGGCATTGCTGAGCTAGAGCCATTTTTATTCCTTAATCATAAAAGGGTTTGATTTGGTCAGGGCTTGAGCCGCAGTTTTGGTTAGGAAAGGTGTTCGATTATTTTGATGGGGGCTGAATGACTCTCATTTTTTCCTTTAATTTTAAAGACTCGATTTGTGATTTTTCCATCGGCAGCCAGCCAGTTTTTCCTTAAACTCCTTAAACGGTTCTCTGCTTGTTTGGCTACCTAGGGCTCGGATGCCTAAAACTTTGTACTCTCTCAATCTTAAAAAGGTGTGTTGTTGTTGCTCCGGTGCTGCATAGTTCCATTCTCTTTTTTTCTTAACTCAAAAAGAAGGTGTTAAGATTTTTCTACGGGCCTAGAGATCTTTTTCTCTAGTTCCTTTACACACGCGGGTGATTTTTGTCAAGAGCGACTGGTATTATTTCCTTAATCTAAAATGGTTTGACTTTTTTTGTCTAAGCATTTTTCTATTAGCTCTTCTAAGGTGTTTGTATTTTTGACTCTCCGGGCTAGCCCCTATTTTTTCTTAATCTTAAAAGCGGTTTAATTTTGCTGCCGGGCTGAGCCCATGAAAAAGGTCTTATTGTTTCCTCCTCGCTGTCTGAGGGGTTCGCTGATCTTAATACTGAGTTGGTGGTGCTCCGTGACGCCCAATTTTTTCTTTATAATTATATAAAAAGTTTGGTTTTATTTCTTCTCCGGGCTGAGCCCCATTATTTGTCACTAAATCTATATAAAAAGAGGTTTATTTTTCTAGAGCTCGTACTTACTCCACCATTTTTCCTAATCTTAAAAGGGTTTATGGTGGCTGAGGTCTCTCTTTTTTAACCAACCTATAAATTAATCCTATACTTATTATTAGGAATTTGCACTGTTCCTATTGTTCATTTTTTATAAGATTAATGCTTAAAAAGGGTCTGATTTTGTTCCGGGCTGACCCTATTTACTATATTAATACTTAAAATAGGAACGATTCTCCTTCGGTCTGAGTCACTATCATTTTTACCTAAATCTTTAAAAGAGTTTTTAACAACCCGGCTAGGGCTGAGCCCTATTTTTTCCTTAATCTTAAAGAATTGATTTTTATGCTTCGGGCTGATGACCCATTTTCCTAATCTTTAAAATAGGGTTCGTATTTTTCTCCGGGCTGAGCCCCATTTTTTCCTATAATTTTAAAAACGTTCTGATTTTTACTCCGGCGACGCCTCCTTTTTCTCATTAATTCTGTAAAAATAATCGGATTGATTTTTGCTCTCGAGCTCAGACCCTATTTTCCTTAATTCTTATAAAACGGTTATTTGTATTTTTGCTCCTTGCGCTAGACCCAATTTTTCTCTTAAATCTTAAAAGGTTTGAATTTTCCTCCGAGCTGTGAGCCCAATTTTTTCTACTTTATCTTATAAAAAGGTGGATTTTATTTTTCCTTCCGGGCAGGTGTGTGTGTGAGTGCTCGATAATGAGAGTGTATAATAGAGTTAGAGAGTGAAAGAATAACAAAAATAGAATGATTAAATGGTAATTGATAAAATAACGAAGAAAAACGAACAATTCATTTATTTTTCCTGTTAACGAAATTACTTTGTCTTTTTTTGTATTTTTAGTGTTACCCTAAATTATTATTATTATTATTATTATTATTATTATTATTATTATTATTATTATTATTATTATTATTATTATTATTATTATTATTATTGCAACAGAAAATGTTTTATGTATTATTGTTGTTATAAGGGTCTTCATTATTATTGTTTTGAATACGATTATTACTGTTATGATTATTACTACTATTGTTTTTAGAATTGCTATTTTAGTAATTATTTATTCTTATATTATTAGCTTCATTTATGAGAATATTGCTTTTGCTATTAATATTCTTATCATTTATTATTATTGATATTATTTTTTTTTATTAACATCATTATTATTTTTCATATAATTTATGTAATTTTTATTTTTATTAATATTATTTATATTATCTAACACAAACTACTGTAATTAACATAGTTGTAATAATTACTTCTATAATTATAGTCACATTATATTATTAATAATCCTTCTATCTAATTGTTTAAATTTAATAAAGGCTGATATTATGTTTTGGACTGTGCTAATTCGTAGCCCCCCTTTCAGAAAATATATATTATAAATTTGGGCTTGGAATTAATTATTCGGCCGGTGTTTTATTCGTATTATTCCTTTTACACATTATTGTTTATATTAGACTGCATATTGGTTTAATAAAGTAATTTTTGTTTTCTTGATAAAATATTTTAAACAGATTTTTAAGTGGTAATTTTCCTCAGTATTTTTATTAACGCCTACAAAGAATGCTATCCTTCAACTACTAAAATCACATAATCCTGTTTAAATATATATATATATTATATATAACGTTATATTATAAGTATTGATTATATTATATATAGTTAGATTCAGTTGATAATTATGACTATTTCTTATATATATAATATATATAATAATTATCATATATATATATATATTTAATCTTTCTGTTATATAGTTCAAGATATAATTTTATATTAGGTACTTAAGGTTATAAGAATATATTATAGTATATAGCAAGGTGTTATATTATATGCGGTATTGTTTCTTTAGTATTTATATTATATATATATATATATATATATAATATTATATATAATATATATATAATATATATATTCCTGTATGAGTGTTATTGATAATATATAGCCGTGTCTAGTGAGGCTTATTAGGTTTTAGAGAGAGAGAGAGAGGAGAGAGAGAGCAGAAGAGAGGAGAGAGAGAGAGAGAGAGATGAGAGAGGAGTAGAGAGAGTAAGTATGAGAGAGAAGGAGAGGGAGTAGAGAGTGAGAAGAGAGAGAGAGAGAAAACAGTTTAAATTTCCTAAGAAGATTAGATAGAAATGCTTTAGTGACTGGAAATAAATTACAAATCCAAAAACCATAATAGAAAAATATTTTCAAAAAGCATTTTTTTCCTTACCTACAAAAGAAAAGTTAGAAAAGAGTCCTATTCGGAAGGATACCTAGGTTCATTTCTTCCGATCGTGATCTTGTGTGTGTGGCGTTAGGTCAAAACAACTGCCCTTTTGTACAGTTGTTTTTCACGATGAAGATGTGATAGCTTTCCTATCTGGTCAGTGATTAATCGGCGTAGTCTCTCGAATGGGGTTCTTGGGCTTTATTCAGTTTTGTAAGTTTGCGGTAGATATTTAACTTGTGTATTATTAGTAAGCTTTTTCTCCTTAGGACTGGAATGAGGTGCGTAGATTTGCATATTTGGGGAATAAACAGATGTTGGTCTTGCATAATTTTTTGCTGGATCAAAAGTCCATGTAAATGTGGCGTCATTCGGCTCGGCTTCAACTTCACAGGCCAATGTGGCGGTTGTATTTTTCGTTATAATGACTTGCTGGCGTGCTGGTCCCTTACAATAGGGAGCTCTTGCAATCATCGCAAGGGACATTATTTTAATATATATAATATATCTATTATATATATATATTATATTATATTATTATATATATGATATAGCAGTTGTTTGATATATATAGTTAATTATATCTTTTTAATAATATATATAGTAATATTATTATATATTATATATTTATATATATATATATATATATATATATTTATTATATTTATATATTATATATATATATATATTCTTTATAGTATAATAGTTAATATAGTTATAGTATATAGTATTATATATATAATATATGCAGTATATATTATATATATATATATAATATATGATTATTAAGTATGGATATATATATATATATAGGTTAT
Organism: Trachelipus rathkii; assembly: GCA_015478945.1. Taxonomy (NCBI): domain Eukaryota; kingdom Metazoa; phylum Arthropoda; class Malacostraca; order Isopoda; family Trachelipodidae; genus Trachelipus; species Trachelipus rathkii. Next base: position 24,516 of record JABUQX010063837.1, read on the forward strand.
ATATATATAATATATACTGTATATATATTTAATTATAATATATAGTTATATTATATTTATAATATATATATATATGATATATTATATATAATATATATATATATATATATATATATATATATATATACATATATAATATATATATAAATATATATATATATATATATTAAATAGTAATATTATATATATATATATATATATATATTATTAGTTGTTATTATATATATTAAGATATACATTACATTATAATAATATTATTATATATATATATATTAATTTTATGTATTTATTATATTTAGGTACTCTTGAGTATATATATTGATGAATAATGATGGCTAGATATTATATAATATATGTGATAGTCTATTATATTATATATATATATATATATATATAATATATATATATATATATATATATTATATAATAATACATCTATATATACTTTTGAGCTAATGATTTATTTATATTATATCTATTTATTGATAGTGTAGGTAGCGATTAGATTTATATGGATATTAAGTGTATATTTATATTATATATATTATATAATATATATATATATGCAAGCAAGAGAGGAATGTTATGTGTTATTTATTATCTTACCATATCGAAAATTTTTCAGTAAATTTGCCAACAATTTAATTCAAGTCATTGATTCTTATAGAAACATATTTAAATAAAAACAGCTAAATAAAATCGCACTTCAGGCAGCCATACTTAATTTTTAACATAACGGTATATAAAAAAGTATATATGATATAATATTATATATATTGTATATTATATATATATATACATATCATATATATTAATATATATATATGATTTATATATATATATATCTTATATATTAAATATATTATATATAATAGTTAAACTTTAGTATTATATTATATATATATATTATATGTATATTAGGTATATATATATATATATATATATATTATTATATATTATATTATAATATATATATATATATATATATATATATAATATATATATTATATATACTTATATATAGTAGATATATATTTTATTATAGAGTATATATTATATATATATATATATACTATATAGGTATATATGTTTTATTGATTATATGATGCGATTAATTATATCATTTTTATTATTGAGTATATAGTATATATATTATATACTATATATATATATATATACTTATATATATATTATATATATTTATTTAATTATACTTATATATATATATATATATATACTATATAAAAATATATAATTTGTATATATATACAGTATTTGGGCCAACAAATTATTATGGATTTTCAAAGAGAAATTTTCAAATTTTCAACAAAATGGTCAACAAAATGTATTTAAATTATTGCAATCATTTTATTTTTATACAATAGCACCGAACAACTATTAAACATTAATTTTTAGAGACTTTTAGTCTAATATTCGAGTAAATCTGGCAACACTGTAGAAATAACTTGGACCCACGTGTATTAGTCCGCGCACGAGATTTTGACGAAATCATTCTGTGTATTAGTTTGGCTTTGTGAAGTTGAATTTTCTGCCTCTTATAGACTTTTAATTTTTATTTTTGCAGTAATATGTATTGTTCCCAGATGTGATTTATAAAAATAGACTTTGTCTTTATATTTTTTAACAAATCTATGCTATTTAGAAACTTTAGAAAATGGGTAAATTTAAGGACTTGAGTCCACGCAAAGTTGGACAAATAAATGTTCTATTAAGTGTAGGTACGCTAAAACAGAAAGAAATAGCCAAAAAATTGAATGTATCAACTCAATCAGTTAGCAATATTAAAAAGAAAATGGAAAACAGTCAAAATTTGAACTCGAGTAGGGTTGGAAAATGTGGTCGGAAACGTAAAACAACTCCTAGAATGGATAGAAAGATAATAAAAGAGGCTCTTCTTAACAGAAGATTAACTTGCAAACAGATTTCTTTTCAACTGGCTGCGGAGGGTGTTATTCTTGCCCGAAGAACAGTGAACAAGAGGCTTTTGGAAGTTGGATTGAAAGCGTATCGCCCGAGAAAGAAGCCTCGACTTACAGAGATGATGATGAAGACACGTTATGCCTGGGCTAAGAACCATGTTGAGTGGACTTCCGAGCAATGGGAAAAGGTAAGAATGACACATCTATAGTTAACTTGTATTGGACAAAAGATCATTAATTATTATTAGAAGTTGTGGTGCATAAAAATAATTTATTAGTGGATATAGGAATATTTTCTGTTACAGTATCTGTGACAGTATTTTTTTTAACTGTACTGTATATTATTTATATTCATGTAGGTAGTTAGTTCTCTTGACTGTATGAACTGTATATTTTCTTTTTTCATGTAGGTAGTCTTCTCTGACGAATCAACCATCGCAGTACTTGATGACCGTGTTCAGACTGTTCGAAGACGAGCTGGTGAAGAATTTTTAGCTCAATGTCTGAAGAAAACAATAAAATTTCCAACAAAAATCATGGTGTGGGGAGCTATTTCTGTGCATGGAACAAGCCGTTTACACATTGTTGATGGAACCATGGACCAATTTAAGTACATAGAGGTACTTAAAGGTCGTTTGTTACCTCAAATAAGGGAATGGTATGGTGAAAGTCCTTGGATATTTCAACAAGACTCTGCTCCATGCCATACTGCAAAATCGGTGAAGAAATGGTGCACAGAAAATGGCGTTCAGGTGCTCCCATGGGCTGGAAATTCTCCAGACATGAATCCTATAGAGAGTTTATGGTGCATACTCAAGGATGAAATACATAAACAGCCCATTACGACCAAACAACAACTTATAGAACGTCTTATTGAAGTTTGGTTTCGATCTCCGCGAATTCAAGAAATGTGCAGAACTTTGATCACTGGCATGCCAAGACGTGTTAAAGCACTTATTCATGCAAAAGGTGGCCAAACTGCTTATTAAACAATATATCATATACAACACCATCATATAGCACCCAAATAAATGTTTTTTTTATCAATTAACTTTATTTTTTTTACACTTTTGTTGAAAATTTGAAATTTTTTGAAAAATCCATAATAATTGTGCCAGTACTGTATATATATATATATATATATATATATATATATATATATATATATATATATTATATATATATATATATACTATATATAATATATATATATATATATCATATAATCATATATAAATTATATATATATATATAATATATATATATATATATATATATATTATATATATATATATATATATATATAATATATATGATATATAATATATATATATATATATAATATATATATATATATATATTATATATATATATATATGCTGGAAACATACATCTTATACTTACGAGCTACTCTTAAATTGACTGCGTTAGATTGGCCATCTCCTTCGGTGTTGGAAGCAAGACATGTATATAACCTGTGTCGTCTTTATTGACAGGAAGACCCACCAATGAGGAGTTATGTTTCGCCCATCGTTCTCCCTCCGGAACCCAATACATGCGAACCCCTTTAAACAGAGGAGAACACTCAGCTATTACTCAAGCTTCAGTTTAAAATGCCTTAATAAATACATGTAGTAATATACCTTTTATTAATTTATAAGTCTGAAGAAAAACCTGTAAAAGATTACTAATTCTGCACATTCCCCTTATATATACTATATATTATATATATATATATATATATATATATATATATATATATATATATATATATATATATATATATATAATATATATATATATATATTATATATATATATATATATCAAGTTAGGAGGCCTTAGTTAATATAAACTGCAATATATCAAAGTTCCTTTAATAAATTTTCATATAAAAATGATCTTCTGGACTTATGTGACAATTTGATGTAGAGTTGGCGGCACTATGGAGATTATTATAAACAAAGGCATCCTAACCTTGATACTTACTAAACTTAGCGTTTGATTGCTTTGATTTCTATTATATATTATATATTATACTATATAATATTAATATATATATATATATTATATATATTATATATAATATATATATAATATATATATATATATATATATATACTACTATATATATATATATATAAATATATATATATTATTATATTAATATATATAATATATATATATATATTATATATATATATATATATATATATATATATATATATATATAAAAATATATATTAAAAATAAAAATTTATATATATATTATATAATGCAGGTATAATCACTTGCTAAGGAAACCTAATGAGTAATTAACTTATACATTTATATGATTTTTCTTATCACAGTATTAAAATTTCTTTAAAACAACCTTTATTATTTACAAAATATACACACGACTATTGAGCTTTCGTCTTACAATCAATCGTAAGACCTCCTCCAGAATCTAAACAAAAAGAATATCTTAATGAATACTATAATAAAAAATTATTTTTAAAAAAAATTGGTTGGTTGTTTCTTAACTACCCTTCTTCTTGATGTTTCCCAAAATGTTAGAAGTAAGTAATATGGAACTCTGAACATCATCCAGCTTCATGTCCCCAGGAATCCTGTTGAAGTTCTTTGAATTATAGATGATTACTGACTCCAAATTTTTTTTTTTTCTTGGTATGATTACAAAATAAAATGGAGCCGCTTCTTTTATATTGATTTTATGGTTATGTTCGGACCGATGAGTGGTTAAAGCAGAATTAGTGGAGTCATTAATTAAATCTGATTTATGCTGATTAATTCTTCTATGATTGAAGTCATTAGTTTCACCTATGTAAACATCTTGGCAATCATGACAGGGAATCTTGTAAATGCAATGGGTATTATGTAATTTTGATTTTGGGGGCTTAAAAAACTTTTTAAGGGGAATTATATTGTTTTTGGGGAAGCAAATGTTTTTTATTTTTTTATTATATATTCATTAAAATAATTTCCTATGGAATAGGAAGATAGTGAAATAATTTTGTTTTTGTAACGGGGAGGGTTAATTTTTATAATATTTTAATTTAGCTTTGTGATAAGCTGAATTTATTACATAAGTCTTCTTAATTCATTTTTTATAATATAGAAAGAAAGATATTTTG